>JAOEGT010101329.1:0-13161 GCA_025447795.1 Speoplatyrhinus poulsoni | reverse complement strand
TTATTAGTAACAATAAAGCTGTATTTATTGTATTTATAGTTTATATCATATCATATTATTACAGGAGTGTTTTAAGATCCTACCAGGGGCAGGAGGACACCGTTGATCGTGCGGTTGTTCCAACCTTTGGGCTGAGAGATATCGTCATCGTACTCTGCAGGCAGCCAGCGGGTGAAGGCTGTGTTGGAGGCCCCCAGGCGAGGGTTATTTCTAGAAGCAAGCATCAAAACTGACAGTTAGAAATGTCAACTAAGAAACCACGTGATAATATTCACAATATTCACGCGATAATTATATGGTCACAATTTGTTCATATGGTCACATATGTTCTCACAATGCCCAGACATTTCTTTGAACTATTACACAATCTATCAAGAACGGCTCAATTAAAAGATTCCAACCATTTTCATAGGCATTTCAATATTGTTATTAAATAAATAAAACCTATTGGTAAATAGGCTATAGCTTACAGTAATTAGTCTTCAGAACAGTCTACAGAATATAGTGACCATGTGAAATCACAAAGATAAGGTAAACTACATAACCCCTAAGAAACAGTTGCTATTCAAATAGATTACATAGCTATAAACTATAAACGCATGTGCAGCACACTGTGTACTTAGTCTGTACTAAACAACTGTGTGTGTATGCGTGTGCGTTCATACACATTGTTGCAGACACTGGTGATCGTGCGATGCCTGTTCACATTTGGGGTGGTGGAACACGATGGCACTCTGATTTGAGCGGAACAACCAGTCATATCTGCGAGTCTCTCCAGGTCCTCCCTGGAGAGTAAATCTGGAGGAATGGGAAAGATGGATTAAATGTTTTTCAGTGCACGTTTTATATTTGTATTGTGATTTTGCCAGCCCTATTGCGAAATGGTCATACTGTACTACTGTGCATGCCTAAAGGCATGTAGTATGGAGACTGGCAGACTGACGCAATCGAGGATCACGGCACCACCGCACACATACTGTACATTGTATAGCTTGAGCACATTGGGACAACAGGGCGCCCTAACCATGTGGACGTGCATTAAAAGTGCATGGTGCACATGCATGCGGAAGGTTGCTATTTAAATTATTTAAAAATAGAAGTAATATAAACAATATAAATACCATCAAAATATGTATAAACGTTTTAAGATATTACGTAGATTGAAAACTGATCTGTGTGTATCTGTGTATCTGTGCGTCTTTACGCGTGTGCGTGCGTGGGTGTCACAGCCGCCCACCTGTGGCGTTGATGGAGCGCTTGTGTACATGATGAACCCTCTCTTGCACCAGACGGAGGGTTTGAGCCATGTAGTCTGCAGCCCTCACGGCCACGCGTGTTTGTCCACGCGGCTGTTTGAGCAGGCGGAGGGTGTCCGAAGGCGTGACCGTCGCCCTGCGCACTCGACTCAGACTCCTGCACGGGGGAAAAGGGCGAGAGGAGTCCAGCAACCCGCATAGCTAAATGTCAACCACAATTCCATCCACATATCACTATATGTATTTACTTAGGCCTACTTAAAACGGTAACTTTGATAATTGATTGATTGACAATTTACTCCTAACGCAGAATCGTCATTGTTTTTTTTATTTTTTATTGATCTTCCTCACTTTGCTAAGCTGTCAGAGGAATTGTCAGAGGAATGTCAGAGGAATTGTCACAAGTCCACGGCGAAATGAAACTGAAGCTCCCGAGATCAGGGTGGTCTCGCGAGGCTTATCTATTTAACTTGGATATACAAGTTAAATAGATAATAATAAGACAGATTCCTGCTGAACTCAGCAGTACAACCATATTGTAACTATAAGTAAACATACAGTATGTCTAGTGCTTAATTGCAAATACATTATAGAAATAAATATAACCATTGCTAATTCGTGTCATTTTATTGTAGGCTGTAATACAGTATAAAGTTCTAACACATTTGCACTCAAACTTGCTTGTCTTTTATATAATTAAAAGCATGGCGGTTGGAATGGCTTTGCATCACTATAAGAGCTTGTTTGTATGAGCCGTTCAATGTAAATATGTTGTGCCAGATATACTGTAGCAATGGAAGCTGTATGTTTTTGGGAAACTTATTCAGTAAATGTTACTATTTACTTATTACTCCTTCAAAAATATTACTTTACTCATTACTGGGTATTAAAAGTAATAAGTTATGTTACTCACGTTACATTACAATCACTACCCTGCCTCTCCCCTTCCAAAAAAATGACAACCTGTGTAGCCAGGTACTTTAAGAATGTAATCCTCTTTATTGGAACAATAAACAACATTATAAGTCAACAATCAGAGTGAAAACATTGCAGCCTCTCAAACCAGATGATTGACAGGTTGGTTCAATTAGCCTACCCTATGTTTGATAGGACCAGCAGAATAATAAAGGCACGTCTTCATAAGATGGAAGTCTAGGAGGGGAAATCTTGTTCTTGTAATGCAGTAATGCAGCTTTACTTGGATTAGTAATTGTAATATTAGTACTATTTTGAAAAAAAGTAGTTACCGGATGAAGTAATATTATAGTAACTACTTGTAATTAATTACTGCTTAACACTGAATATATTTTGTAAATGTTGTAATGTAATGTATATAATTTCCATATGTGTAGTATTGCACATTTATGCATATCAGTGAACATTATTACTCACACATCTCTGGAATATTTATAGGCCTCATCCACGATGCTCTTTGCCTCCTCAAAGCAACTCTGCAGGAATGGACTGCCCAGAGGTTCACCTGCAGACCACCAGAAGATAAGCCATGTTTTAATGTGCATTTATCAACTACTAATATGAAACTGTATTAGTATAGACCTATAGATCCCACAGATCAAGATCTTAGCAGACGGTTCATCTTAAGGCAATTTAACTTGAATATAGCTTTATCTGAAAAAACCTATTGAACAAGCAGGTGATGTTTATATAAATAAAAACATCTGAAAGGATGCTGCTACTGTGCAAATCAGATACAGTAGCTTACCTGATGCACAGCCCACGTACGTCAGGCAAACAGCCAGTGTCAGGACAGAGACAAGCAGCTTCATCTCTTAAATAAACACATAATTGTCAAGTCAAGTTTATTTACAGTATTGCACTGAATCACAGACTAAGGGCTGCAGTAGATAGGAGGTATAAGATAATATTAAGATGACTAAACCAGACACCATCATGTTTCATCAATATTCTCTAAACAAGTTAGTTTAGTTTGGTGTCTTCTCTTACCTGTGATTCTCTGAAACCTTCAGAAAGAACTGTGATGTCCTTGGTGCGTCTTGTCTATTTATAGTTGGTCAGTTGGAGACCTCGCCCTACAGCTCAGGTGGGGGCAATTTCGGTAAGAAGAATTTCCTTCTTCATTCTCACTGTCAAAAAGGAAATAGTTATCTATATTTGCTTACTCTTTTAATGACAAATCCATCATCCAGCCCACAGTATCAATACACAGTCCTGGTGTGTTTTGAGGTTCTGATGAACAGAACAACAATGGTTTTATTTATACAACTAAATAGAATACAAAAATACAAAATAAACGTAAGATAAACTACCAAAAGGTGCAATTCCATTTCTATGGCCGGGCTATTTATTAATCGTTATTATTTGGAATAAATAACATACTGTATATACAGTATATAGCAGCCTATAGTATTGTTAAAGTAAATTGCTTTGGGTTTACTGTACAAATCTTTACAATAGAAGGGTTCATTTCCTTATGCTTAACTTGTTAAACTGTTTCTTAACTTTGGTTGCGCCAGTCTGAGGAAAGTTGCGTTAAACATGACAAGCCTATTTATCAGGACTGTCATGATTAGGGAAGGTAAAAAAAAAGTAAAAAATACCACCAGTACCATAGCATGACACAGCAAGAAATGTTTACCAGGTTCTATATAATTTATAGATGGGCGGAACTAAATGATTAGTTGGATAAAACGCATAAGTTATCAATTACATTTCTACTTTGGATTAAAAATGAAAATTTAACTCCACATTCTACCGAAGCTCATGTAAAGCATATTTTAAAGCTTTATGTACGGTAACAGCCCTAGAATTCCACATTTCAGCCCTAGCTCACGCTTTCAGACACATCTCTCATGTGAGCTTGATGTGGGGAGGGGTAGAAACGTACAGTATGAGAGCTTCAGAGGAGAGGAGTAGAAACGTACAGTATGAGAGCTTTAGAGGAGAGGGGTAGAAACTTACAGTATGAGAGCTTTAGGGGGGAGGGGTAGAAGGGTGCAGTATGAGAGCTGTAGGGGGGGAGGGATAGCAGAGTGCAGTGAGCTGTAGGGGGGAGGGTTACAGAGGAATACAAGCCAAGCAAACCATAAACAACCACACTGGTCTCAGATGCAAAAGTTTAACTCCAGACAAAAATCAAGGAGCGTACCTTTAAAATTTAACTTTCTCCAAACATTCCCCTTTACTGTATATTGGCAGCAGTGACAGGCTTTTAAAGGTGAATGCACAACGAACACTTTAGGAGTACCGCATCAACGCCATGAATGTCTGTGTTATCAGCATATATTGGGACTTCTTTAAATCACTGGACAGTGGTATACATTGTTTTGTATAGAACATCTTCAGCGCATGTTGTGTGCGACACACATGCTATAGTTATAGTGCATAAGCTCAGAACCTTGCAGGCCATGAGTAATGCTTCCTTCAAGTCAAGCAGTTGGACAATTAAAAAACAGTTTAAGTTCAATAGAACTGGGTGCGGGGATTCACAATCAATTGATAAATCAATAATCATCTTAATAAGTTTGAAATCGCTAAAACAAATGAGTGGGGGCAAAAACTACCGTCAAGATGTTACAAAGTTTGTCATTGATCAAATGAAAGCTGTATTCACATTAGCTCACAAATATATCAAACTTGTAATAATAATAATAATAATAATAATAATAATACATTTAATTTAAGGTCGCCTTTCAAGACACTCAACGACATCTTACATTACAAATACAAAGACACAACCTAATATAAAAACATTTGACTAAGACAGCATACATACACACAAGATACAAGTAAAAAGTGTGAAAAGTAAAGTAAAGGAGACTGAGCAGAGATTTAAAAATGTTTGTTATGGTAAGATATATTGGCTGGGGAATATATAAAACAATCAGATGTTGGGAGCTGTGAAAACTATGACCTGACAAAATCCTAGCGCTCAGTATGTAGGCTACGGACTGTGAAGACGTTTGGAAGTTATGCAGCCTTGGTTTGGTATGAAATATTACTATCGATACTAAGTATTGATACCAAAAGAGTAGCTTGTGAGTATCGAAGTATCGATGCCGCAGTATCGATCTGCCCTACGGCGCAGAGACTGCGGAGAGACATGACCGCAGACACCGATCCCCGGGCAATCGCACACACATAGGCTATGTTGCCGTACCTTATCATCCACAAACATGCAGGCAATGTCCAGGCAGACAAAACATGCAGCCGCTCCGGTTCAACAGGCTGCTGCGACGGGCGGCTACCGGTAGCTGCTGAGTAGCTAATACAGTAGCTAACCTGGTTTGGAGACCAAACAAGTGTAATTGAACGGGGGTAAGTCGCTAACAATATATTATAATTTTATATTTTTTATAGTATAAAGACACCAAAGGAGAAGTGGCAGCCATAAACGTGAAGACATGAAACATGAAGAGCGCTCCCTCAGGAAGACAAAAAAAAAGGTTCATAGATTGTAGATAGATTTATTGCTACAACGGTCCATAAGTGACACCAATTGACTGGAAAGGAAGTTATTAGTCTCAGAATCTATAAAATGTCAATCCTGCTTATCGCATTCTTTATGGTTTTATGGGGTTTATACGGTAGCCTATTATGTTGTACAATATGCGTTTGCTTTGCCTCAGCATTCGGTAAGAAGCCATTTTAGCAGAACCTCCACCGGCTCCCTGTCCCACAGCATCTCAAAGTCCTCCTCCTCCCCTGCTACAGTACACTTCACTAAACTACTCCACCAACACCACCACCACCTCCTTCCCGCTCCACCACCCAGGACCGGGCGTGGCAGAGACTCCTTTATAGGCTGGGCGACATATTCCACGTCTCACCTCTCTCTGGCCGAACAAACTCTTTTTTTCTCTCATGTACTGTGACACTTCCTCGCACCTGGGGCGGGGCTCCTGGGGCGGGGCTCCGGGGGCGGGGCTCCTGTGGTTGTCTGTCAGTGTCAATTATCTGACTTACAAAATGTATTGTGTTTCTACAATGTGTTAGTTCTTAATTGCGGCACAATGTGTTACACATCGCTCAAAGTATTACTGCTAAATCTTGTTAGCCTATCATCACCTGTTGCATCTTAATTAACCGTCCTGGAGGGGGGGGATTTCTCCCTCTGTGGTCCCTTCCCAACGTTTCTTACCTTTTCTCCCCCCATGGGGTTTTTAATGGAAGCTTTTCCTTCCTCGGGGGGAGGAGGAGGTTAAGGGGGTGTTGTTTGTTTCTATGTGAAATATAGGCTGCACAGCCTGTTGAGACTGCGATGTGATTAAGGGCTATAGAGATAAACTTGACTTACTGTCTGTGGTACAGCCATAGCTCTGCTCACGTACCCCAGAGCCATGTAGAGAGAGAGTCACGCCATCTCCGTTCACTCCAATGGACCGATTTTTCATAGCAACTACTAATTACCCAAAAACGAAGTTATATATCTATATATATATATATATTCAAACTGCTCACCAAGCACTTCTAGGAACTATTGTGCCTCTTCGTGGACCATGTGACCGGTGACAATTTCTAACTTCCAGTGGCATAACTCTGTTATTTCCATGACTCTGATCTACCCCCATAGTGTAGGTATCTAAGGCTGTGCTCTCCATGCATACACATTGTAAGAAAGAATAATAACATGAAGTGGTTAAGACATGTTGTTGTGTTCTGTCAGTTCAGCAAGTAATAATACTGTAGCTGGCTAACTGAAGCAGCTGCCCGACTGTTGTCCAGGCCTATCATCAAACACACCAGAGACTGCACCGACCTGACCATGTTCAAACAACTTATCAAAACACACCTTTTCAGAACTGCTTTGATTGTGTGGTTAATGCTGTTTTATGTGTTGCTTATTATTTATCATTTCAATGAATGTACCTGAAAACACATTTGTGTTATTATTATTATTATTATTATTATTGTTGTTGTTGTTGTTGTTGTTGTTGTTGTTATATACTGTGAAGTCTCTATAGTGTTTTAATGCCCTACTAATTGACACACATGCAGTATATACATAGCAGGAGTTGTTACCAGGAAGAAACTCATTTTTTATTTCTCAGACAGGGAGTATTTCACTGTCAAAGTCTAATGTACACTTACAGATAGCAATGACTGAAATGCTTCAGCTACAAGCAGCTCATTGTTTAGTGTAAAGCAGTATTTGTTGACATCCTGGTGTGATACAAAACCTATATGTATTGAACATGTGAAGTGGGTTTAATCATTACTGTGCAATCAATCAGTGGTAACTTAAACGTAAAACAATTCTAGTCTTGGAACACTATGCAGATCTTTCAAGCTCACGTTTGACTTTTCCACAAGTATCAGTAACAAACCATCTGGCCTGTCAGGTTAATTAAACAAATTCTGCATTTTTGAGATTCACAGCTTTAATGTTGACTTCCCCTCATAGTTACCTCCAGTCAGGGGCGCAGTAGGGGAGGGGGACCGGGGGGGGGGACACATCCCCCCCAGTTTCGTAAAGATTTACAGATTACAGTTTTTGTAATTATGTTTTAATTTTACGTCCGATGTAGTCTAACTCGAGTTACATTTGTTTTTTTGCCTACTTTGATGACCATCATAAGGCTACCAGCATTGGCAAATCCACTATAGTCCACTATTCAATGCGGACGTACTGTATATATTTTAGGACAGGTCGAGGAGGCGTGGGCGATGGAGGCGCATTATACTGTGATATTTATACATTTATAGGATTGGAAATGGGAACACTGAACATGTAATGCAGCATTTTTCAACAAGGCAACAAAATCGTCAGAACACCGGTGTTCTGACGATTTATGCTGCCTTGTGTTGCCTTACTTGTGCCCATTTCCAAGATCCCATAAGGTTATAACTCTGTAACTCTATAACAGTTGGTTTGAGGGAGGGGCTTTTAAGTATTCTTAGCTTTGTAAGTTAGTGTACACGCTTATCTACAGGTTCTATAAGCGAGTGCATTCATTAGGTTCATATACATTTAGCTCTGTTAGGGCCCTATGCATTGTGCAAACAATACAATAATGCCTTGACGTAAGACTTTTTTGAAAACTCCAGTATTTTTAAATGCAAGTACTTTAACTCAAGTAAAGTTTTTACTGCACAACTTTCACTTGTATTGGAGTAATATTTGACCAGGAGGATCTATACTTTTACTCAAGTAATGGAGTTGTGTCCTTTGTCCACCTCTGTCTTGGTGTTAAAGACTGGGGACAGCTGCCAGAACTGTACTCATATATTCAAACGCCTTGTTGACCTGTTGTCCCAACCAGAAGCAGAGGTGAGTGGTACCTATAATGCAAATACAGTACACCCACAGGATGGTTAGTACTGATACAGTTTTGACAAATGTGTTAGTAAACAGGCTGAGGAATTTGATCTTGATAGGCTTAAAGGCATTTGTGATATCTCACATGTATTTGGCTTAACTGAGCACGTATCCAAAGTAGTAAGTATCAAGATACAGTATAATATCCATCCCCCGAGTATGGCTCTATGCTACTGTTCCCTCCGCTGATATGGCTTTAGAAAATATAATATTTTGCCATAATCTATATAGCCTATATTTAACAACCTCATATGGGCTGATAGGCTATTTAATGAATATGTGGATGCATGCTTAAATGCCTGCCTGGTATAAACACAACTCACAGATAATTATCCGCCATCTCCACTATGCTGCACCGAAAGTAAAATGATTCGAAAACATGCGTGCACGAGTTGAGACTTGACATGAGCATTGATGATTGATAAATGCCTACCTTTGCATGGAAATGCCCATATTTCTGTCTTACGCACGTTTCAGAAATGAAGGCCATTGTCTTTGAATGATCATGGTACAGTAATTACAAGATAAACAAGTTTTCCAATCACAGTGCCAGTCAAGGAAACATTACATTACAGTAAAAACATTCCCAGAACTTATTGTGAAAACTTCCTTACAGTATGGCATATACTTGAAACATTCTTTATTCTAGTCTTTAATATATTCAAAGCCAATGTTACACATAGACCATTTTCCATTAAAACATTGTCATGGAACATTAACATTTTGAAAGAATCGAATGTTTCCAGTCAATACCTTGTCAATATCTATTTTTTCAGCGTGACAGCATAAAAGCATTAAAATAACTGATTATTTACCTAATTAATTTGCATGATGAAACATTCTATTTGCTGCTCTACAAAGACAATGGTTACTTCAGAAGGGGTATTGTTCTGTTTTACGTTATTCACACTGAATTTTCCTAGCCCATGGCAGGGGCTGGTAATGGGTAGGTTACTTATTAAATGTAATCCGTTACAGTTAGCCTACTGCCAGACTTCATAAAATTATAATCAGTAACGTATCTGGGGTCCCTGGTGGATTGTGTTTTGGGGATGGTGGGAATGGGACTCCCGATGTTTGTTTGTGATTGGAGGGTTGGGATGATGAGTGTAACATGAGTGGTGGTATTACTTTATTTTTTATTTTTTATATAATGTATTGTTTTTACTCATTTTGTATTGTTTTTAATGACGTTGTAGGTATGAAGCACTGTTACATGAATTTGTATGAAAAGTGCTATATAAATAAAGATTGATTGATTGATTGATTGATTGATAAATTAATAAATAATAATTAATTAATTAATAAACAATTAGGACCAGGAATTAACAGCTAAACCAGGGCTAATTTTAAACCCCTTTTCTTACACTTACACACACACACACACACACACACACACACACACACGCACACACACACATTGTTTACCCAGGTTTAACCTACAGTAAACAAAGGGTTTTACTATTCAGTTCTGCTAGCCTCGTGGGTGTAATGTCCGTTACGCCCACGACAAAAACCTGATGCAAAGTCTATAATACGTCATAAACAACCAGACACAGATGAAGTAAACAAGTGAGGCATGGAGTGAGAGAGACAGGCCTGAAACACAACACTGACAGCAAGACTAGCATAGCACTGCTAGACAGACATAGACATTACAGCCAAGGAGCGGATCACAGACACCCCACCGGCTCCAAAGCCATGGCACCGGAGACAGAAGGTGGAGGCCGGGCCGATAGGAGGGACTTGTCGGCGGGCCGTCAGAGGACCGTGAACTCCTTCACCTACCCGGTGTAGGCACTCCATCGGTTTCGTGCGGAGAACCGTGGCCTCAGAGTTAGATAAGGTGATGGTTCCCGGAGAGGAATCAACGTATCGCCCCTCACAATCCTCGCTCAGTCTTCAGCCATAGCACAGTTTGCCAACTTCCTATAGCTATTACAAATCCGATTTTCTTAAATTGTCTTAGATTTGCACTATTCAATGTCTGATCCCTCCCTGATAAAGCCCCACTTATTCCCGAGTTTTTAATTGAAAAACAAACTTGACATTTTATGCCTAAGGGAGATTTTGGGTCTATTAATTCTGGAATCCCCTTGGTGAGGTTCAGCCAAGAAGTTTATAAGGCTTCTTAGGTGTCTAAAAGTCGCAGCTTCAGAAGTACCAAATAATATAATGTTAGGTTCAGAACCCCATGCCCTCCTGAGAAAGTCTCGGCTGAAAAGTTTGTAAGGATTCTCAGTATAAGGCCGCAGCTTAGAAGTAGCAATGACATCAGTAACACCACGAAACAGCCAGGTCCGTTCAAGACGTTTATTCAGGAGAGCTCCGACAAGCAAAGAAAAAGTACATTCTTATATGTCTGTATAGGTCTGTCCCACCTAGTGTGGTGACATGTTAACATACAGTTTGTCTATGTGTGAGTACAGATCCTACCTTGGTGCTGGTAGCTACAATGTTATTTACTACCTCAGTCAACAAGGCCATCCATGCTGTCTCTAAGCAACAGCTGAGAGCTTACTTCTCCTTAAGTACAGGAATGCATTGCTAGCAGTAATATATGACATATAAAAGGTGAAAGAGAGAGAAGAAGAATGCTTTTATTAATTCCCTAGGGGAAATGTATTCCCTGCATTTAGCCCATCCCTCAAAGGAGCAGTGGGTAGCCACAGTGCAGTGCCCAGGGGACCAACTCCAGGTTTAGGCCAGTGTCTGGTCAACAGCACTGACTGGAGGGTGAACATAACATGTTTTTTGATAGTGGGGGAAACCAGAGGAAACCCATGCAGACACAGGGAGAACATGCAAACTCCACACAGAAAGGTCTGGTTGACTGGGATTCAATCCCAGGACCTTCTTGCTGTAAGGCCACAGTACTATCCACTGGGCCACCGTGACTGGTGACAGGCAAGGTGACAGGTGGAAGGGTCAGGAGTGCTGGCCCTTCCTCTCGACTTACTGTATTTATTCTGGTTTACCAATGTGTGCCAGCTATAATAAAAAAAACACTATAGCGATTAATACAATAATGCACATGCACTATAAATGTGACCTAATGTGAAACATGTGACATAAAACAGGAGACTTGGCAAAAACCAAATAAATGTTTCCAGCTTAATCGAGGTTTGTTTCCTTCTGTCCACCACGCACCACGGGACAGGGGGCGTGTTTGCGGTTCTTTTCTGTGACAATTTGAATGCCAAATCTATTAATAAACCTCTTTACACATAATTTGAATGTTTTGCTTTTAATCTCCCTGGCTCCCAACCTCTGGTTGTTTTAACTACAGTATATTTAGACCTCCCAAACAAACTGACATGTTTTTAACAGAATTGTCCTTACTATTTGCTTTTATTAGTGCTAAGTCTCCCAACGTGCTGCTTGTGGGTGATTTCAATATTCATGTTGACAGAACAGCTAGCTGTTCATTCGCTGCTGATTGCATGTTGTTACTTGATGACATGGATTTCATCCAGAATGTTCATTTCCCAACTCACAACAAGGCCACATTATTGACCTAGTCTGCTCCACTGGTGTTTCTCCTGACAATGTTACTGAGGGACACCTCCCCATATCTGACCACATATATATCTTAATATAAATATCTGCCCCCCTCCCAAAGCAACGACCCAACTGCACCATCAAATTCAGAAACATCCTGCTGAACTCATGAGCGTGATTGACATCTTTTCCTGTCCCACTTCTCTGTCCGCCCTGGAACTCACCACTCACTATAATGACTGCCTTTCTTCCTCTCTGGATACCCTTGCTCCCCTCAAAACCCGCTCAGTCTATTTCACCCACACTGCCCCCTGGTGCACCCCTGAGCTACTGCAGCTAAAGGCTGCTGGACGGCGTCTTGAGCTGGATCACCTCTCAAAATACAAAATGGATGGCTGGGAACAGGCGGAACCAGGTTTGGCAAAAAGACAGCAACGGCCAGAGACAGCTATTCTTTAACTCCCAGCCCTGGGATAATTACATTACAGTGTGAAAAACCTGTTCATGAATAATAATTCGAGAACAAAGAGTATTAGTGTAATAGTTAAAGTATGGATATTAGTCCACAGTATAACCTGGTTTTGAACAGGTACCCATATGTTAAAGGATACTAAAGGGTATATTAAGGAGACAAATAACTAAGCAATAAATATTTACGCAATAAATATATATTAATAATAAATGTACCTTAATATCTCAATAAAAAATAGTCCATAAAAGGTTTTAAGAAAACATTTTGGGGTTATAATAAAATGTTATGTTGATGTATATTAATGCAATGTATGTTTTTGCTTGTTTTTAAGTAAGGCTATAGAAGAACAAGTTACAATTGTAAGGTTTCTCTGAACTCAGGGTGCTGCTCTTTCAATTATAGTTAATAATTATAGTTAGTAAAGCGCTCCAAGTATATTAGTCATTTATAGGGTGTCATTCTTGTGAATGCTTGCTTTTAAAATCAAAACAAAATCACTCCTCTCTGCAATGCCATGGGTGTTCCCTTAGAAAGCTCCGCCTTCCGGACTCATTCCCCACCCAGAGCAGGCACTCCATCGGTTTCCTGCTGAGAACCATGGCCTCAGATTTTGCGGTACTAATCCTCATCCCAGC
>JAOEGT010101318.1:2670-13163 GCA_025447795.1 Speoplatyrhinus poulsoni | reverse complement strand
CCCCCCCCTCCCCCCCTCCCCCCGGGGAAGTCTGCCTGCCTTGCCCTATAGCACCGTACCTGGCCTGGCCTATCATGGACCTGCGTTGTCTCCAGGGACCCGCGAAGACGGAGTGAACACGGTGGAAGAGGAGAAGAAGATATTAAAGTGTTTCACTCACTTTGAAATTCATCCGTCAGCGCTGGGCTGACGTCCGTCTAACCGGCTGGTTGTCTGTCTGTCGGTCTGTTTGTCTGGCTGGCTGGCCAAACTACTTTGAGCAGAACGTGTGTGAATGTGAGTCCAAGGGCCAAGATAGGACCAATCGCACCTACATACGTGTGCGCGCGCGCGTGTGTGTGTGTGTGTGTGTGTGTTTGTGTGTGGGTGTGATAGCCGGGAAATGTCTAAACTCAGCACTGCCCCTCTGGCCAGCAAATACACACCACTTTTAGCCTTTGTTTTCACTTTGTAGCCCAAGAGTTCATTGGAACGGGCAACTAAATGGTAAGTACCAGGTTTGTGTCTTTTTAAAGGTTGAGCAGAGTGCTAAAAGGGGGTAGGTAAGTCAGAGGAGCAGTCAACAGCTGTCGGCCAGACCAAGTCTGCACCTTCTGCATAAGCTGCCCACGCACAAGCCTTTCACTACACTAATGTGCTTATATAAGCGAGATTAAAAGCATATACATTTCACTAGGATAGAGTGGAAGAGTCTGGGTGTTGTCCGTAGTTTCTCTCACATTTACCTAAAGGCTCTCCGGCAAGAGAGACATCTGGAATGATTCGTGTGTGTGTGTTTGTGTGTGTGTGTGTGTGTGAGAGAGCTCTTATTTTTTTGCTGTCAAACAACGCTTGAGCGATAGCTGTAAATGGGATCAGAGAGAAAGATGTTCGAGATGTGAAGGGGTGTGGCCCAGCTCCAACGCCCAACAACGTTAAAGCAGCCCGTTAGCCCTGCTCTGCTGTGTCCGGTCAGCAGCAGCCGGCTGCATGTTCTCATGCACTGCTGTTTGTGCAACATGGTCAGGAAGAGCGATGTTTCAATTCCTGGTGCTGAGATGAACCCTCGCTCAGGGACCAGGCCAGAAAGGTCACTAGAGCTCTGCCGTCCTGTAATCACAGCCCAATTATAACTCCACACGCACAGACACACACACACACACACACACACACACACAGAGACACACAGACATACACACACACACACACAAACATGCACAGAGACACAGAGACACACACAGATAAACACACACACACACACACGCACACACACACAAACAATAAAAAATAAAATGTGTGTGTTTGTGTGGTGGAATGTGTTTGAAGCTGTAGAAGGAGCAGTCTGGCCTCTGCCCCGTCTTCTAAGGCATGCTGTCTGAAGTGGGATGGCCTTGCCCTCCCTAGCCCTGGCACGTCTTTTTTCCCTCTCCGTACCTTCACCTCCCCTCCCCGCCCTCCTCACCCCGCCTTCACCCCGACCGCCTCCCTGGTCCTCCACCCTGCATCGCTGGTGCCCCCTCTCTGTCTCTGTCAGGCCTGGTTAGTTCCCTGTGACGCTAACAGCTGCGGTGGACGTGCAGCTTCAGCCCCACCTTTGTGTCTGATTGACACGGGCGAGGGCAGGTGGCCTTTAGCCCGCCCCCTTAGCTCTCAGCCTCTGGGGCCTGCAGACGCTCGTGCCGGAGGCCTAAGCCTGACCAACCGCAGGCTAAAGGTCTGTGCTGTGATGACATGACGGGCGGACACGCGCACACACACACATGCACGCACGCACACATACACACAGATGCAGTCATTCATCATCTATGTATGTTGTTTTTCTTTTTTTGTTTTTTTTTGGGGGGGGGGGTTAAGAACAGCAATATTATGGTGCGAAGACAGATGGCTGCCATTTCTCATCATCATCCTCTCAATAACATCACTTCACATCTGGCCTGGGGCTGGTATGGCTAGTGGGCACTGTGTGTGTAGGTGTGTGTGTGTGTGTGTGTCTTGGATCATCCTTATTAGATTAGGGGTAGCTCACTTTGAAGATGCTTGATAAATAATAGAAGGTTCTACGCTATGATCGATGTAGCCTTTTAAACCCTCATCATGAAGTGTCATCTTCAGCCAGCGTGCTCTCTGGACGCACACAATCGCCCCTGCGACATGTTAAATGTTACATGGACCCTACTAATCTGCTGCCCCCTGATGACTGTAGCCCTCATAGGCCCACCTGGGTTCACTCGTGTGTCTGCGCGGATGTCTGTGTGTATATGTGTTTCTGTGTGTGTGTGTCTTTGTGTCTCTGTGTGTGTGTGTGTGTGTGTGCGTGTGTATGCGTGTGCGTTTGTTTGTGTGTGTGTGCGTGATGTGTGTGTGTGTGTGATGCGTGTGTGTGTGCGTTTGTTTGTGTGTGTGTGTGTGATGTGTGTGTGTATGTGTGTGTGTGTGTGTGTGTGTGTGTGTGTGTGATGTGTATGCGTGATGTGTGTGTGCATGCGTGATGTGTGCGTGTGTATGCGTGTGTGTACCAAAGTAAATAACGAACATGCTAAAACATAACAATGGTGATTCAGCCACGAAGGAATGAGACCACTGTACGTCAAACAACTGCACACCGTTAACGGGCAGGCGTCTGGTTATCCAGTGAAAACGTACACATGGCTAATCTGGTGACTGTGCATACAAGCTGTTACATACAAGCATATTCATTCATGTGGACAAATGTAAACGCCGGCTGCAAGTGCATGCTGGGAAAGACGGGGCACATAAGAAGTGCCTAAGTGCTCCTCTAACTCTTTATTAATGACAAACATATGGCAAAGGCAAACAAACACACAGACACACGCGCGCACACAAATGACGCATGGGCTAAATTACACAACTCAACGCACACACACCGCAACACACACACACTCACACAAGCTACTACAGACAACATAGAAAGTACAGAGCACGCACACACAAGCAGCGGCGGTGCGTGTCGGCAGACAGGCTGTGTTTTCAGGCTTGGTTGGAACTGCAGCAGTGAAACTAATGACAGTTCTAATCATGGCGATAGCCATCGGGGAGAGACAGCACGCCACACACACTCCACACACACACACACCCTTGCCAGGTCACACAGAGTGAAAGCGTAGGGCTTTCCTAGGCATCGCTGCACAATGTATATATACAGCACTGCACCATAATTCGCATCACCGGAGTATAGAGTACGAACAGGTCTATGTATAGGTAATAGAAAACAATGTAACATCAGTTTCAGAAAATACACACGTGGTGCTTTTCCTGTATCCCTCTCCGGGTATGGAAAAGCACCAGATGTGCATTTTGAATGACAACATTGATTTATATGACATTATAAAGCAACATAATAGCATATTTCCCTGATTCTTTTTGTTTTATATTCTATATGACCACAAATGTTCTTTGTACAGAGCTGGGTTGCTGATTGGAGTATAGCTCTCACAATGTGATGGTTCTGTCCACGTTGATAGGGGATACATCGCAGAGGATTCCTGAGGTTTTCCAGCAGTGTTTGGGAACAGGGGACGTGTTGACACAGAACTTCAGAAAGTTTGGCGATACAAACCACACTGGGAGGTAATTCAATGGGTTTTTTTCTCCGCCGCTGGCTACGTGTGTAAACAATGGCAGCACAGACAAGAGCCGCTGTCGTCCGGCAGCTCATACAAAGACAAGATGTGCCATTTCGCTTGTCGCCGCGCAGGTTGTTTGCAACATACATCTTTCTGTAACACAGTAAATCCATAGGCAGCCCATTCCATTTCTTTCATTAGCGCACTCATTCACTCCAATATGCTCTCAGCCTGACCAACTGTAATCGGCGAACACTTTATTATTGTCCTACATATTTTGAGCACGCACCGAGCTGAATCAGAATCCTGAAGCTCAAGGGATTGGTGCTGAAGTTAGACAGAGCAAACCTCACATATGGGATGGGGAGGAGGGGGGGTCTGTATGTATACATGCACAGGCAGCACAGGCAACTGAGAGGGAGTCATGTAGACCATGTCTGACCACACACAGACACACAGGCTGGGCCCGCGATCCATAAAACCAGAACAAGTATTCCCACAATGGAGAAGTTAAGGTTTATGAGTAACCTTGCAGTCAGCGGCACAATGCGCCACAGAGCCAACATCGACAGTGACATTCAACTGCCTGAAAGGTTAGCCAACTTCAAAATATGCCCCCCCCGCCTTCCCTGCTAGACCCCTACCCTCCAAATCCTCTGCGGCTCATCTCGGTGTAACTTAACCAGCTCAACGCTTCTCAGATGTTTGGTCGAACAAGAATAGCCAGAGCATGTGTGTGTGTGTGTGTGGGGGGGTATATGTGTGTGCATGATGCATGATGCATGTTTAAGCTACACTCATATTCGCACGTGTGCCTGCATATGCTCGTGTGCAAGACTTGCTGTGATTGGAATGGGTTTTAAATATGCCAGCCTCTTTCCGGTTGGCTTTGCTCAACGTTGGCTGTAACCCAGTCCATTGTCCGTCCGTCTGTCTGTCTGGCTGACTGACTTCTTATCAGGTCATCCGAGTAAACCTGGGCCCCATACCACAAACTCAAGGTGACACTGTCCTACCCATATTAACACTGTTCTATCCACTGTGTGTGTGTGTGTGTGTGTGTCTGAGATAAACAGAAGGTTGTTAGACAATAGAGAGTCACTTCTGCATTATGGTACCTTTATTTTGGAAAAAAACATGTATGGTAGTCAATGGAGAGAATAACATTATCTTTTGATCCTGTTTGAATTGTGACACGAAGTACACATATGATGTTTGTCTATTTAAAAGATAATTGTTCAAGTCAAGAACTTTGCAGTTTGCTGTAAAACTATAAAGTAATCTTTAGTTTTGCGTGTAACCGCTCGGTGAACTACAGCTTTTGTCTCGCACAACATATGTGTACTTCGAGAATGTGATTCTCGCCATTGACTACCATACTGTACAGATTTCTTTCGATTTAAGGTCCCATAGTGTGGAAGTGACTTAGGCTCTCAATAATGTCAGCCTGATGCCATGCGTCTAAGGCAGGGTGGCATGTTTTATAAGAGAGGGGTGTGACCAGGAAAATGCTAACTAGGGCAGGGTCACTGTAAACCTGACACCAACAGCACCAGGCTACACATACAATCACACTGACAGGCCAAGGATTTCGTCGCTCCTCCAAACACGGCCTTCACTGTCTTCGATCAGAATCCTCTTTGTTCCGCTAAGCTTTAGTGTTCCCCAAAAAGATCCATGCATCACAGAAGAACATTTTCTCTTTTATGGAAAACAACTGGTCTCTCTGTTTAACACATCTAAAAGAGTCACCTATGTGAGCACTGTCGATGGATTACAAAGATCAGAGCATGATGGATGCTAAACACAAAACTACAGTATGGGCCATCATATCTAGGACACAAACAACAGAGAGACTTCTCATTTAGACAAATTACAACAAACCTCCCTAGGAGATTTAAACACACACAGTACGTTGTGTTAGAACTAGAAGTGAACAATTCAATGTTCAAAGCCAATCATGATTTCCTTAGCTATTTCTTAATCACGCCAAAACAGCCTAAAATAGAATGGAAATTTTAATGAAACCTTGAAATAGTTCCACGCTAAACCCCAAGTTTAAGAGGTTACATGCCTTCTAAATGAAACATGCTGTTGTATAAATGCCTATGTCTATTTCTAACAGGCATGGAAAACATTTACATGAACTATTAGGCCTACTAGGGGTGAAGGTCTTAGATTATTGATGTCATTCTATACAATACATAGTGTTTATACAACAGACCTTTTACACTCTCCAAGGACATTGACCTCAGTTATTTTCCTCGCTTATCTTTTACAAATGCATACAGGTCATATTGAAAGGTTACATGGAATTCCCAACATTCTCAGTCAGTGAAGATCTGCCAGAACTGCCCTTACATAGCCTTCACACAAACCCACACAGCCGCCCCAAATCCTATCAACACTACTAGTACATTCAACAGATGCTCCATTCAAAATTATAGAACAGCAAAGTGTTGTTCTAACGCTGAACCTTATTGTGACGCCATCACGTTTCATGGGTCAACTTAATTCAGACAGGAGGTTATCGATCAGGTGTGTTTACATCAAGCCTCAAAACTCCATAAAAAAATGATTCCAATAGGGAAGTGACACAACATAGAGATAGATCCTCGAATGCAAAAACCCAGTAGTGTCCCAGTAGTCTCCCATGTTAAAATGTCCTGGTACTAAAAACTCTACATATATCTGTATTAGGGAGTTCATCTATATATAACTCATCAGTTAAAATTAAGCCGTACATGACTCCCATTATTATGGACAGCCAGGAGATACAGTATAAGGACAGTCAGGTACTGCAAGATGGCAACAGCTGGAGCCAGCCCACTTTAGCTCCAAACCTTTCCTCACAAAACCAATGGGTGACGTCGTCACAGAGGGTTTATCCATTTATACAGTAGGGTCTATCGTTTCCACACCCCTTCATACCAATGGAAGACATGCATCACCTCAAGGTCTTACTGGCTAACATTTAATGGTGCGATGAACCCCAAGATACTAAAGGGGGCAGGCGATATGCCAGATAAGACACTGTGGCAGGTTCAGAGAATTACTGACATGTGTGAGATGTCAAAGGCCATATTTTCAACATTTCAGGCAATATTGTCCAGGCTCCTCATTTCTCCCTGAAGACATTTTATCTTGTGTTGTTACTAACTAATTTATTAAATTAAACTAAAGTTCGCATGTAATATTTTGAACGACTACTATCTACAATCATATGTTTTAAAAATGATAAAAAATCAGTTAGGTCAACAATAAGCTATTTAAATTCAATTGTTTAAAAAGCTGATTAAATGTTCTCATTTTAGGTCCCAACAGGTAACCAATATGCATTCAGTAAATCATTGTCAAAACAACTTAAGTCTCAATTGCATTAGAACAAAGAGACCACAGACAGAGTGAGTTAAGCCAGGACTCAGGAGGGTGACTGGCTTCTGCTTAGGAGGCTATTTACCTTCCTCTGCTGTCCAACAGAGCCTCTCCTTAACATAAGTCAAACATACCCAATACGGACCTAAGCAAACCTCAGGGGAATTGAACTCGTCGAGTGATTTGTTAAGTTGCTGAGAGAAATATGTACAGACTTGGGAAAAATGATGTTGACGTTGATACAGTAACGAATACTGTGCACATGAAGAGACAAACACACACACACACACACAAGCACGCGCACACTCAAGCACGCACGCACGGACACGGACACACACACACACACACACGTACAGGCAGCTCATCAGACACAATCAAACCTCCTTTCTCCTGCTCATATTCACAGTGCTGCTCCTCCTTACATTAGCCCTCCTCTTACCTCATCTCCTCCCCTCTCTCTCCTCTCCTAACTTATTTCCTTGTGTCTTTCCCTCCGGTCCTAGGAACAGCTGGACACGTCCCGTGTTTGGATTCTGGGGGCTGGCCTCATCGAGACACACGAACAAACACCCGACCAACCAACGATGTGGACAGGTGCAGATGAATGGATAGCAAAATACAACTCTATACTGTCTCAACTCCAAATGTATTTATACTCTCGTTGTCTCCTCGGTCGGGTCTGACGTTAATAAATAATAACGGTAAAAGATAAAGTGTCTGCTGTGTTTACAGTCTGTTGGTTTAGCTGCATTCACCTGCTGCCTGCTGGAGAGAAGAAAGAAGCTTTGTTTATTTCTGTAGCTCATTACAGGCAACAGATATAGTGCTGGACCCTACGTCATTACCTCTGTAGCACTTTGTTGTTGCTGTGTACAGACTGTGTGCTAACGCGCTTTCCTTCGGTCGGTTACCCATAATCGCCTGTTAATGTCTAGCTGGATATGTGCGAGTGTGTATTTGAATGTCCGACCCTGTAAACTGCAACTATTGCACTTTCGTAGGAGAAAGCATAAATAAAAATATTGTCGAATTTTGACCACATCGATTGTTCAGATTTCCCCCTCTTTCTCTCTATCAATCCTCTCTCACTTTTTTTCTTTTAATTTCACACTTGGATGCACAAATGTAAATGTCCAGAGAAACTGTTTCCACAACACAAACCTGTGAGAGTGTTGGTGGTGGATAGAGAGTTAGGCCACACACACACACACACAGTGTATACACGCTGTAAACAACAGTACTAACTACTACAGTGACACGGTCCTATGTACAGACGCCATATTTCACCATTACTGCTGATTCCTCTTTCCCTCTCATTCAATACAAACACACTCCACGGTCGACGGTAGCACAGCAATGAGGAATCAGGGCCTTGTGGGAAATGTACTCTTTACTCTGAGATATGCCATCACTTCGGCAGAAGTCCCTTTAGCTGCTGAGGACGGACGGACAGACAGACAGACAGACAGACCGTACCACTTGTCCATTCTGGGGGTTCTTGTGAGCGTAGGGTGGTCCTCTGATGTGGTTCCACATCTGGCCAGAGGTCATGGCAAACACCACACACTGGAGAGGAGAGGTCAGAGGTCATATTATACACACTACAGTGTGGGGACAGGTCGGAGGTCATATAAACACCACACTGTGGGGACCTGTCAGAGGTCATACACACACCACACTGTGGGGACCGGTCAGAGGTCATACATAATAGAATAGGTCCTCCGTTAGCCTTGTAGGACCATCATGGCCCAGCCCTGTGTGTGTGTACCAGAGCGGCCCTGTGTGTGTGTGTGTGTGTGTGTGTGTGTGTGTGTGTGTGTACCAGAGCGGCCCTGTGTGTGTGTACCAGAGCGGCCCTGTGTGTGTGTGTGTACCAGAGCGGCCCTGTGTGTGTGTGTGTGTGTACCAGAGCGGCTCTGTGTGTGTGTGTGTGTGTGTGTACCAGAGCGGCCATGGCCCAGCCTGTCTTGTTGTAGATGAACTCCAGGTTGTTCCTCCTGAGGTAGAGCAGGCCGCCCACCAAGGACACCAGCAGAGCCAGCGCTATGGTGCCAGAGTAGTTAGGAGGCCGGAACACACGGATCTGAGGGAGAGAGACATGCACCACACACACACAGAGAGAGAGAGAGAGAGAGAGAGAGAGAGAGAGAGAGAGAGAGAGAGAGAGAGAGAGAGAGAGAGAGAGAGAGATAATTAACTCTAAGCAATGTAAGCAGATTAGTCGTGTTGCCATAAACCGAGTATGATCGAGCACGCACGCACACACACACGCACACACACACGCACGCACGCACGCACGCACGCACGCACAACACAGAGTTGGTTGTACAACAACATTCATATTGTGGACTAGGGGTGGGACAATATACCGATATGGCACTATATCGTATTGCTTTCTTTTGTGATACATTATAAATAACCTGCCGCCAAATATAGATATTAATTCATTAATTATTTAAACATGCATGTGCTCTAAACGGTGGTGACGCTTATTAAATGAATAAGGCTGCAGAATAAAGAGACATGGGGATAAACAAAGCTAATTAAAGAGGCACTGTGGATCAGTGCACCAGGTCCGCAGGTTGATCCGGTGGTTCAGGCAAGTCCATCATAAATTATAGCCGCGCAGTAGGGTCAAAATGTGACAGAGCAGCGTTCCCAGTTTTGACTAAGTTAGAAGTCATTTACAGAAACAGTTTATGCACTAGGCTTTGCATAATATGCTCTCAGAATTGCATGCAACAGACTATACTGTGATAAGTGAATTAGTTCAGCTTTTTTTTTTTCTCCTATCGTAACACACATACAGGACACAAGCTCGAACACACCGGCGGGAGAGAGAGCAAAAGACAGATTCAGAGAGAGAGAGAGAGGCAGAGAGAGAGACAGATTTAGTCTAGAGCCACGCCACAGTGAACATCTGCAGGCTGACCTCTGACCTGCGAATGTGCACATGAGTGAGCGACAGAATCCAGACAGATTTGGAGTGAGGAGATAAAAGGGAGAGGTTGAAGCAATTGCCCCCAGAGTGCACCTTGTGTGTCTGGTTCGTTCCGTAACAGCGTCTGAATCTAAACATGGCCACACTGTGTCCTCCATTCAGTGGTGCTATTGAGCTAGTACTCTAGTGCTCATTAAGATAGGAGCCAACATTGTTCAGCACCATTCAACGTCATCCTACGTCAAGCTATGTCAAGCTAACATCACCTAAAGTCATTCTACATCAAGCTAACATTACTTAACTTAATCTAACGTCAAGCTAACATCACCTAAAGCCATTCTACATCAAGCTAACATCACTTAACTTAATCCAACGTCAAGCTAACAACACCTAAAGTCATTCTACATCAAGCTAACATCACCTATATGCTATCCAACGTCAAGCTAACATCACCTAAAGTCATTCTACATCAAGCTAACATCACTTAACTTAATCTAACGTCAAGCTAACATCACCTAAAGTCATTCTACATCAAGATAACATCACCTATATGCTATCCAACGTCAAGCTAACATCACCTAAAGTCATTCTACATCAAGCTAACATCACTTAAC
>JAOEGT010101307.1:0-13168 GCA_025447795.1 Speoplatyrhinus poulsoni | reverse complement strand
CCTGGGGCGGCCCCCCCCCCCCCGACCCCCCCCTCCGCCCTCCACCCCCCACCTGAGCATGTGTAACAGCCGGCGTGGCAGGGCTCGCACGTCCCGTGCGTGGTGTCGCCGTAGTAACCCTGCGGGCAGGCGTCCACGCAGCGGCTCTCCTTCCTCAGGTAGAGGAGGCCCGAGGAGCAGCTCAGGCAGGAGGCCTCCCCGCCCTCCAGACACTCACCGCAGCTGGGGGAGCAGCGCTCGCACACCCGCGAGGCCGCGTTCCCGTAGTAACTGGAGAGGGGGGAGAGGGAGAGCGCACGAGAGTGCATGTGTGCCGTGCGCGGGGGTTTGGATGAGCGACGAAGTTGAGTTGATGCGGAGTATCTTGTATATTTGTGTGTGTGTGTGTGCGTGCGTGTGTACGAGTTCGAATGTGTTTATGCGTGCGTGTGTGTGTGTGTGCGTGTGTACGAGTTTGTATGTGTGTATGCGTCCGTGTAAGTGTGTGTGTGTGCGAGAGTGTGTGTATGGAGGTACAGTATAGAATTGACACGTCAAGCAGTAAATTGCCCTTGTGACAAAGCACATCTATTTTGTAGCCTCTCTGGGGCATTTAACTGTACATCAATTTAACGATACATTAATTTAACTATCTCAATCACGGCTGCATGGATAAAACCAAGCCTGATTAGCATTTTACAGGCTGCATTTAAGGGCTATTTAAATCTCAACACAGAAGGGGCTCCTTCCTAAAGCGTGTATTTCACAACACTAGCTTTACACTATCTATCTACTAGCTTTGTAGCTTTACACTACACATCTATCTACTATCACAACCGGCTGTAGCCGTGGCAACAAAACAGCAACTATGTGCGTGTCTGCAAGTTAGTTAATACTGTATAAAGATAATAAACCCATTTAAGCAGATAATTAAACGGTATGTGGCATATTAGATTCCCCTGCCCAGGCCCACTTGAAGAATGACCTGGGCTGGCAGGTCTCCACACACTCCTTGCCCTCCCGGAACAGGCGGGCGTTGCAGGCCAGACACTGGCTGCTGTGTCCGCCCATGCAGGACGCACAGGCAGGGTGGCACGGCTCACATGTCTGCCCACTCTCATCCTGGTAGTGGCCTGTGGGGCACTCATCCACGCAGGTGCCATCTGGACACACACACACACACACACACACACACAGTGGCTTCAGCTACACACATACACACAGTGGCTTCCTTCAGCTACACACACACACACATAACGCACTGTGACATACGTTACAGCTCGTTAGATTGACAGATTGCTCATTTGTTTATTATTACAGTGAATTATTTGCCACTGATATTTGCTGCAAGGTATACTCTTAAAACGTTTCCATAGAAATGTCAATTGTGCCTTTATTTACGGTTGGTAATTCATCAGCCTGTTCCTCGTGCCAGATAGCCACTCCATTTGCGATAGCGTGCGTATTTCATTCAGGCTTCTAGGAAAACGGCATGGAGTGGCACACAGCGACACGACTCCAAGTCATTATCGGCTCTAGCTAAAGCTAACGCTAAAGCTAATGCGTCTCACAGCTAAAGCTAACGCTAATGCTAACGCTTCTCACAGCTAAAGCTAATGCTTCTCACAGCTAAAGCTAAAGCTTATCACTGCTAAAGCTAATGCTAAAGCTTCTCACAGCTAAAGTTAATGCTTCTCACAGCTAAAGCTAAAGCTTCTCACAGCTAAAGCTAACGCTAACACTTCTCACAGCTAAAGCTAACGCTAAAGCTCAAGCTTCTCACAGCTAAAGCTAAAGCTTCTCACAGCAAAAACTAAAGCTAAAGCTAACGCTAACACTTCTCACAGCTAAAGCTCAAGCTTCTCACAGCTAAAGCTAAAGCTTCTCACAGCAAAAACTAAAGCTAATGCTAACACTAAAGATTCTCACAGCTAAAACTAAAGCTAATACTAACACTAAAGCGTCTCACAGCTAACACAGGTTAAAATGCTATGCATGCCAACTCACTGAGCAGCACGTGGTTCTGGTTGCAGCTCAGGCAGTGGGTCTTGTCGGGCCCAGAGCACTGGTGGCAGTACTTGTGGCAGAGGTGGCACTGGTCCTCCTGGTCAGCATAGTGGTGGGACGGGCAGCGGCTGGCGACCACACAGTGCCCATGGCCGTCCAGGTGGTGCCCGTCCCTGCAGCTCGTACAGGAGGTGGCGTGGGGCCCGGAGCAGCTGAGGCAGGATGCATGGCAGTCTGTGGAGACACAGGCCAGGGTCAGGAGCTCCCCTGGCTCTACGGCTCCTGTTCCCACGCTCAGTGGTTTACACACTAGGAGCTACTACTGTATTAGAGCATAGCAGATAGCATGGAGAATACAGAAACATTCCTATATAGGAAAAAGGAATATTCCTTTCAGGTTTTTTTTCTTTTTCTTTTGTCTTTTTTTTGGGAGGCAGCCATGTGCAAATGATCCCACCTAAATGCAGCAGCATTAGTATCAGGCATTCTGTATGGCTTTCAAAATTCTCATAAACTTTCTCATTTAATATGATCCCTGCTGAGTCAAGTTAACCTTCCCCAAACACTTCACTTCATTGTCAATGACAATGTTGCACTTAATTTACGTTAGCGTACACATAAGTGTTGGATTGCGCCTGATAAATCTATAAAGTGGCTCAGTGATATACAGTATGATATTGAATTGAAGGAGACAGCCCAGCTTTGGCTGGGCGTGATTTGGAGCTCCAGCCCACTTCAACTTGTGATTCAGACCAATATTTTCAAGATTTGCTGAACTTGAGACCTCTCAGAATGTAATACTGTACCACAGCAATCATTTTAATGAATGACAACTAAAAGTTTAACATGCTGCAAATAAAATCCTCTGACATTCCATGACTCGACCAAAAAAACTATTCCTGACTTTCCATGTCTGGGGTAGACTTTTTAAAATTACAGTGGGAACCCTGGATATCTGGCATATTATTAGAATTATACCCTAATACCCCAATAGTACTCCGCCTGAGAATTGCACTCAGTTAAATTTCCGCTCACATTATAGTCTAGAATCCCTGCTCACGTTAGCATTCGCACAGCCACCCAACTGGCAGACCAATCAGGGTGTGTTATTGAGATGAAGTCTAAGACAAGCGTGCTTTGAAATGGTGGTAGAGCTAGATAAATAGATACGAACAGTTGTAGCAACGCCGATTGGTTAAATGCTATCTGATCGTTTCAACCAGAGGTCTATGCCCAGTATGAGGCACTTCCCAATGGAGCGTTGCCAGACCATATTTGCAAAGTGAATTTTGGGTCTGGTTACACCAGACTAGCATGATTATGTAATGCATGTCCGCACTCACACTGGGGCGGTCCCTTACAGAAATGCCACCTCATTTCACACGTGAAGTCTGTGTGTTGCTGTTATTGCCGTGTGTTGTTTACTAAGTGTGTTAAGCAAAGCAGCCACCTTCACACTCTCCAGTCATGGCGTGTCTGTAGGTGTGGGCGGGGCACTGCGTCAGACACGCCCCGTTGTGCAGAGTGGCAGCTGGGTCGGCGCAGGTGTCACAGTCGTTGTGGTCCGGCCCGTCGCACAGGGCACAGTCGGGGTGACAGCGAAGGCACTCCCCTTGCTCCGGCTCCTCGAAGAAGTGCTCGGGACAGTCCAACACGCAGGAGCCCTCGTGCAGGAAGTGGTACTCCTCGCATCCTGCCGAGCACAGTCCACAGCTTGGAGTGTTACACGGCGGAGATCAGAGTCACACTACGGTGCACAGCATTTACAATCCCCTCATTATCAACATTACAAAGGAAAGTTGCAAATTAAACAACTGAATCATTATTGCATTAAAGGTATAGTCAGCTTTTGCAAGCTAATTGTAAGATAATACACTTTTTGTCAAATTCACCAAATATCTCCTCGCATTTCGCTAGCTAACCGTTCTCTGTGCATGAAACAGTAATCTGCTACTGTACTTCTAACGTTAATAGGAACATAAACAAAATGGTAAACGCCGCTAACAACAACAATGCTGCTTGGCTTCGCAATACGTTTCAATGTGTGGGGCGGAGCTTCTGAGGGGAGTTTGTTTTGATTTGAGCTTGAAGTTAGCAAGCGTTCTTGAGAATGACTAACCCTGCCTTCAACTCAAGTACAGTAGCATAAATAAATAAATACATTAATTAATAAATAAATAAATAAATAAACAAACACACATTTAGCAGTAACATATTTGAAATTACTTATGATAAATCCTAATAAGTAATTACCCAAGTACTGTCATTACTAGTGACAGGGAAGCCAGCACACCTGACTTGTATGTCTAATGGCATGCAGGGTGGAACGATCTAGAAGAACCTGAGCTCAGATCAGCTCCCGTTAACACACTGGGTGTGCTGTACCTGTGCACTCCCCAAGCAGGGTGCAGTCCTGGCAGGCCGGGGGACAGTGCTGGCACTCCCCGTCCTGGAGGCTGTGCCCGGGGGGGCAGGCCTCCACACACTGGTGGTCATGGAGGAGCAGCGGGGGCTGGCAGCTCAGGCAGTGGGTGGCGTTCCTCCAGCACGACGCGCAGCCTTCCGCGCAGCTACGGCACACCTGGCCCACAGCGTAGCCCCTGTGCACAGGCCACAACCATATGGGTGGAGGGGGCTCCTACACCATCTTTTAAACATTTGTATAGCAGCAACTACTGTATATTCTTTGGAAAGATATATATCTTTGTTTTCATAGCCAGGCGGACTGCAGCATGTTAGTTTGTGTGTATGTGGCCCAAGAAGCATTTGTTTTGATCTGAGATTTTGCTGGTGTGCCTTGAGTGACATCTAGTGGCAGAATGTCATATAGGTCTACTTTAGTGTATATAGACTTGGATTAGTGTGCCAATAGCAAAGGCCTGCATGAATTAGAATGTACAACTCATCTACATACAAATACGTGTACTGTATTAGTGTTATTTTTTATATATGCCTCCCTCTTTAAGCTGGAGAGTTTTATCTGTACTAAGGTAGCTAAGCTTAGCAGGTAAATCACAGCATGCTGTTCCTATCTATATCTCGCAACTGTTTTTGCTCTAAAACGATTGTATTAAAATGTCATATGAAGTCCAGGGCCAAATGCTAACATGGCCTTGGTAGCTAACGTTAATCATGCAGCTAAGTATTATTTCATATTGACTTGGAAGAGAACAGGCAGGAAATCTTTCTGTGTGAATATAATTTGTAGCAGTAGGTAGCTAACAGCGAGAAATACATTATGTGGCCCAGCCTATTGGGACACTAATAGATTTACAACCAAAGATTAAGATGCACTCATAATCACCTATAATAACCTTGCATTGCCTACGCTGCAGTCCTTCAAGGCTTATTGAAATTCAAGCAATTCAAGAAATTCAAGTCATCAAAATGAATTAGTAGAAGTAGAATTAAATTATGACACAGGTCTAAATTAATAATGTAACACTAAATCACCATAATTCCTTAACAAAAATCCCGTAAAAATATTTCATCAGTATATTTTTTCGGATTAAGAATATTTGCATTTGGTAGACTATATAGACTACATCGCAAATAACAACACTATTAAGCAAATTACAACACTATTAAGCAAATTACATTATAATGAATTCACAATTGGCCAATCCCACTGCCTGCCCCCCCTTAGTTACTGTACTGTAACTATGTAACTAGGTTAGACAAAAAACAGAAAAACTGTTTCTGGGGCAGGGCTTGGGATCGGTCAACTGCTCCCACTGAGTTTAAGAATATTCATAAATAGAGAGTTGGTGCTAATTCCAATATACAGCTGTTAATTGTATTCAGAGCAATTGACATTTCCACGTTATAATAAAGTTGTTGCGCATAACACGTCGGTGTGGCGCGCTGACCTCACCTCACACACTGACGCAGACACTGGCCGTCCTGCAGGAAGAGGGGAGGGGCTTTGCGTGGGGCCTGGCAGCGTGTGCAGTGCTGGGCGTCCACACACTGCACACAGGCCTGGGCACACGCCTCGCACACGCCTCGCACACGGTTGGCGAACATGCCCGCCGGACACTTGGACACGCACGTCTGCAGCATGGACAGATACCGCCCTGGGGTGGACACAGAAGCACAGACATTTAGAAGCAGGCCTCAGGCACACGTGTGGGTGTCTAACCCCCCCGGACAAACAAGCACACTTAAAACGGTGGGAGTGCCTGTATCTGGATGTATGACTACAGGGACATGCACTCTGTTCAAGCTTAGTAGAGATAACGTGCGGTGGCTAAGGGGAAAACTATATTTATACACCCACACTTACATACAGTGGAGAGGCTGTACCGCACTGTGTAAATGTACCGTGTCTGTAGAAAAAGGTTTGTGATCGAAAAGGTGTTTAACTAACTTCACTTCCTTTGGAAGGGATATCACAACAAGAAAAGCCCAGGGACTTTTACTTTTCAAGCTACCTTCTTGAACTTTCCGTTATTGTATAATCGAGATACCCACTGTAAATAAACGGTATGTGATGCTTAGAAACATACTGTGTATTTGTAGAACATGTGGTGGCCAAAGATATATAAAATAAAAGCCTAGTATAATATCCTACCGTAACGAGGGGAGTCTGTATGACGGCATTTTGATTAGTAGCTGCAGGATTAAAAGCTTTTTGTCTCTTTAGCTAGGGATTCATAGGAGCTATTCATATTAGATGCAATAATATCACCAACTCTAAAATACCTCTTACATTTATTTACTGGGTACTGGGGCAACAATACTGTTACCAACTAATCTGAAAAAAGTAATGTGACACTTAATATACTTGTTTTGTGCTAACAAAGAAACACCAAAAATAATGATGGCATCTTTTACCACTCTGAAAATTATGCTCTTGCACAAATGTCACAGAATTTCTTGTAATTTCCTTACTTTCCATCTACCTCTCAGCTTCACTATATTCTGGCCCATGGGTGCTCACTAAGCCATGCCAGGCAATGGCCTTTCAATTGAGTCAACAAAAGGTTTAGCAAATACAGGTGCCATTTCCTCAACGATTTGGATCTCAATCCAGGCTATAATGACTGCAGCAGAGTGCTGTGGAGAACCAGAGCATCAAAAATGTAAGAGCATGCCAGAACACACATACACACCACAAGTGACATGGGTATATTACAGAAGGCAACACAGACCTCTGACACATGATTTACACTGGTTCTTCTCTTCTCCAAAGCAGGATTCACAAGAAGGATGGCATTCTTCACACTGACCATCTTCTACAGACGAAGACAGGATTACCCATATGTAATAATAACCATCACTACAGGTCACAAACAGTGTCCTTATTTTGCCTTGCACTTATTAGTATGCAGTCTTTTATCGCAACATAAATGTTCCGTTCCTTTGGGCTAAAGAAAGGTTCTGGAAAGCACAGCGTGTCGAATCAATACAAAACCTACAGTATATCTTCCTGATCTGTAAAGCTATTGTTAGCAGCCCACATTGTCCCAAGATCTGGTGTGTGAGGGAGGGGCGAGGAATCTAGGTTTTTTATTCTCTGTGAAAGTATTGGACTCTCTGGTTCATTAAAGGTCATATGATATTTTAAACGTTACAATGCTATACTATATTCTATGTAAAGATATAGTGGAATAATAGCGTCCTGAGCAAAAACTGACATCACACTCAGAAATGTGTTTTCATATCCTGGCAGGCCACATATGCATGTTAGTGTGTGTGTGTGTGTGTGTGTGTGTGTGTGGATGCTGGTGCTTAGAGTGACATCTAGTGGCAGACATGACCGTACAGGGTTCCTTTAATAAGCAGGATTGGTTTATCTCACTACTGAAGCCAGCCAATCAGGCTTACCGGTGCGAAAGCTTTGAGCGGGACAGGCGTCCTGGAGGGGCACACACACCCCATCCTCCACCGCGTTGCCCTCCTCGCAGGACAAACACTCGTCGCCCTCCGGACCGCTGCACGTCACGCAGTCCGAGTGACATTCCTCGCAGTCGCGGGTCTCCTCGTCGCCGTAGAAACCGTCTGGACACAGCGCAACACACTTGCCCTCTGGGAGCAGAGGAAGGGTCGTGTTAAGTGCTGATGGAAAGGCCTTCATGCAGCAGGCTGAACATCATCCGGCTATCTCCATAAAGTAATATTACAGTTATATTATCAACTTTAGTGTGTGACTGCACCCTAGATTAATTTTTTCTGAGCTGTGAACTAAATAATAGGATTGAACTGTGATGAGACACAGAAATGCTGGTGTTAAAATTGACAACATTTGAGTTTTTATAAAAACTTTTATGTCATATCTGTTAAAAACGGCTCCATGACTTCGCTGGTTTCCAACAGTACTTCTCGTCCGCCTGTGCGTCATCAAATTCCAACGTTAACGTTAACGGGGGTCCCCCTCTCAGCCCCTCCCCTCACTCACTACATTTGTTAGCATATTCCAAAGTTGTGCAGTGGGTGGCGTCAGGCTCAGAGCTGGGGTGCAGTTACACTTTAATTATAATGCACAACGTAACAACAGTAACTACGAAGATGATAATCATAACGATAACGATAAATACTGTAATGGCTTCAGTGCGGGACTGTCCCACTGCAAGATCAGGTGTCACCTGACAAGAAGAGGTCCGTCTCACACCAGTAGCACTCGTGCTCATCACAGTTGGCGCAGCTCTCGTCACAGGCGACGCAGGTCATGTCCTCCTCCATGCTGTAGGTCTTAGCCGGGCAGCTCCTGTAGCAGCCATCCTGGAAACTGACCGCACAGGCACACAGGCGTGAACGTACGCAGCGCTGACCTTGGACGACGGCACCGGCCTATCGCCACGACAACAACAAGCTCACCGCTTCATGACAGCGGTGAAGTCAGAGAGAGAGAGGGGGGGGAAGAGATAGAGAGAAGGGGGACGAGATAGAGAGAGAGAGAGATAGATAGAGAGAGAATGTGAGAGAGAGATAGAGAGAGATAGAAAGAGAGAGAGAGAGAATGTGAGAGAGAGAGCGAGAGAGAGAGAGAGAGAGAGAGAGAGAGAGAGAGGTAGCCGGAAGTCACACGCTAGGAGAGCAGGGGCACACACCCTTACTTGTAAAAGCCCTCAGTGCAGGACAGGCAATGCCTGGGGTTATCTGTTGGAGTAGACAAACATACTAAGCTCCCCAGTCAAACAAAATCACCACGCCAACAAGCTTTGAACACAATCCACGCACACTTGACTACAGTAGGCGTGCAGTCCGGCCCAGCAAGGGTTGATTCAGGTAGGACTTGTCTGTCACACAAGAAGTTAAGAGGTGTGACTTACACAAGACACACTTCTTACAGCCCTGCTCACAGGCCATGCAATCATCCATGTCTGGATCCTCCACCTCCCCTGAGAGAGAGAGAGAGAGAGAGAGAGAGAGAGAGAGAGAGAGAGAGAGAGAGAGAGAGATTATTTCTCCATGGTGACATAATTTGGCCAGGGGTACAAAAAAGAAAACATCGCAGATTTCAAATGAACTAGAGAGAATCTATCTCGAGACGCTGTTTGCAAAACATATTGTGCCGCCCTGGTCCGTGTTTCAGCTAAAGAAACTTCAGCCTTCATTATTATTCACCTTATTATTTTCAAGCACAAATGCAGGCTACTGCAGCTGGGGGTCAAGACTGTGGAGGGGTCAAAAGATGACTCGGTGGGTGTTTGCTAGACATTATTATAATTTACGTGCAAGCTACAGCATGTATAATAAAGAAACACACCACGTATGGGGTGTTCAGATTAATGGAGTGACATTGCTCACCTTCTCCACATTCCATCTTAGCACACGCCCCCTCTGAGAGATAGTAGGAGGAGTTACATTTGAGGCAGTGGGCGGAGCTTATGCAGAGGCTGCAGTGGCCAGAGCAGGGCTCACAGCTCTGCTCCAGGCCGTGGTAGAAGGCGTCAGGGCAGGTGGTCACACAGTAGCCTTGGTGCAGGTAGCGAGCGATGCCAAACTTATCTGGATGCAGATGAGAAGGGTTGAGCTTGTTTAAAAGGAATGGCTTAACCAATCACATGCAAGATGTGTAAATGTCAATCACACACGCCGGAGATGAGAGGTGTGTTCGCGAGAGCCGTGTATTTAACCTTATTAAATATCTTATTCACACCGCAACCTAATTACAGTAGCAATTATCTTATTATATCTTACATATTTAATGGTAATTATGGCTTTCATAACCAATAACCTACAGTCTACAATCGTATCCTAGCCTTACAGAAATATTCTGTACAGTTAAATCCCTTATCTTAATTATGTAGGACCTGTTGGACCTGTAGGAAAAATAAACTGCGTGCGTTCATATACGTCTTAACATTGTAAATGCTTCAGCGCTGCACACATTGATCAACACCACGGTGTGTTTTTAACATAACATGATACGACCTCTCTCTCCCTGATATGACCTCTCTCTCTCCGATACGACCTCTCTCTCCCTGATAGGACCTCTCTCTCCCCGATACGACCTCTCTCTCCCCGATACAACCTCGCTCTCCCCGATACGACCTCGCTCTCCTTCACCTGTGTCACAGCCGGTACAGTTGGCAGGCCCAGCGTCCACGCACGAGGCACAGGTGCGGTCACACAGGTGGCACTGCCCGACTGACAGGTATGCGCCCTGGGCACACTCCAGCACGCAGCGGCCCTCCTCCAGAGCCCTGGAGCTCACAGCCAATAGGAGAGCATGTTAGGAACCCACAAGTACCATCTCAGGGTTATGAAACGACTTTTCTTGATTGTTCATTTATGTTTGATAAAGTCGTATTCTTTAAGTTCAAACTCAATAGTGTTTGTGATTCTGTATGTGTGTGTGTGCATGTGTGTGTCCTCACCGTGATGAGTCACAGCTAGAGCAGTCGTCAGCATCAGGCCCCGTGCACTTCATGCACGTGGGGTCACATGCATGGCAGACCCCATCCTCACCATGGTACTCCCCTGACAGACAGACAGACAGACAGACAGACAGACAGACAGACAGCATTACTCACGCTCACTGTACTACATTACTACATGACTCAGACCACTGTACTACTGTACTACATGACTTTACATTAGACGTGTGTCTCTGTACTACACAGATAAATGCTGCTGACTCATCGCTCATCGAAGGGAAGCAGAGTAACACGTCTCGGGTTACAAATGAGCTAGCTCCAGTGGTCAATGACAGTCTTGAGGCTGGTTCTCAAGATAATTTGCTGCACTTGTCCCATGTCGCCCCGTTCAGCTAAGGAAACCATCATATTTATAGAAGAAATCTGCAAAAACGTATTCAAATGATTATTGATTAAACGCAATACAGTCCATCTTCCCACTAAATAATATTCAGTGCATATGACTGACTTGCCAACAGCGTGTATTAGATGTAATATTTAACAATACAGTTGAGGTAGACCATACAAGCCCATAGAATAAGACCTTAGTTAGACCCACAGAGGACCACAGAGGACCACAGAGTCAGACCAACAGCACACTGACCATCTTCACAGGCCGTGCTGACCACACACAGCCCCTCCTGCAGGTTGTGTCCACCTGGGCAGCTGCTGCAGTTCCTCCTGGTCGGCCCCACACAGGTGAGACAGCTGGGGTCACACCTGTGGTGGACAAGAGACACACACACACACACACACACACACACACAAAACACACGCATACACACACATAGAGAGACACACACACACACGCACACACATACACACACACGCACACACACACACACACACACACACACACACACAGAGACACACACACACACACGCACACACACACACACAGAGAGACACACACACACACGCAAACACACGCACACACACACACACACACACACGCACACATATACACACACACACACACATAGAGAGACACACACACACACACACGCAAACACACACACACAAACACACGCACACACAAACACACACAGACATACAGAGACACACACAGATACACAGATTGGAGTACCACACACACAAACACACACGCATACACAGATTCAAGTAGCACACACATTTGCACACTCACATTACAGTAAAAGCACCCCGCATAGGGCTGTGTGATATGACCAAAATCTCACATCCCGATATAGCAAATGTTATATCCTGATAATGATACATATCACGGTATAGCTAGGCCTGACGTGATAACCACAATATTGCAATACCGCGGCATTGCTAACCAAACCTCAGGGGATGGCAAGCAACGGCCAATACGGCAATGTTTACATTTTTTTTTTTTTTTTTCATTAGGCTAGCGCATAGAATATGAGGTTTCATCTAGGGAATGTGTGCTATTGAAGCACACATTCCCCCCAGCCCCGTTGTAGCCGGTTGTAGCCTTTGGGAATATATGTATTTACGACACTCTGGCGTTACGCTTTACTGCACTTTACTACAGTTTGGTCTCAATCCATTCTGTTTGTGCAGCATGCATGATGAAGCGCAGCAGGGTTGCATTGGCAGCGCACACACTTCTGGAGTAATTCTTTTGGGACATGTCTATTTCTTGTGGGAAATAGTTGTACGCTAACGTTTTGGGTTGTTAAACCGAAAACAGCCCAACTTATGCCATCACTTCTTTCTGTCTACAACTATGCTAAGCCAAGGTATGTAGCTTTGGCACATCATAGGCTTTTGATCTTGCACTATTTATTATGCTTTTAATTAATTGGTCATATTTTCCAGCTGACATTTTGATCAAACATATGCCGAACGTGATTGCATACCTACAGTCAGAACACCGGTGCACTAAACTAGTAGCCAATGCCAATGTACCTTGTCTCATTACGGACTGAGATCACTTTGCCTAGAAATTGTGTTTATTCCCCAGAACCATGCTATTTCAGAAGCTCTCCGCCACAAAAATATGGCGATAATACCGCATTGTACCAACGTAAATCACAGCATGAAAAATTATTTAACCGCACATGTTAAATTCAATAAATAAATAGCTTCTGGTCGTCCAATGACAACCCCCTCCCCCCAAGGCATTGTGTGTATGTGGAGAGGGGAAGGCCCGCCCTCTCTGAACCACAGTGAGACCACAGTGAGATGACAGCAAAGCCCAGTCCAATCTGTTACACTGAGCTCAAACAAACTATATAGACTCTACAGCGTTTTGCCAGTGATGGGCAAGCTACATTGAAAATGTAGTGAGCTAAGCTACCAGTTACTCTACGTTAAATTAATCTTAACTA
>JAOEGT010101296.1:0-13168 GCA_025447795.1 Speoplatyrhinus poulsoni | reverse complement strand
CTCTCTCTCTCTCTCTCTCTCTCTCTCTCTCTCTCTCTCTCTCTCTTACACACACACACACACACACACCTCCCCAGGTGACAGTGAGCACCAGTGTCAACCGTCACAACGTCACATCCAGTATATCTTTGCTACGTTGGGGGACACAATGGGCAGGCTGAGCCTTCAGCCATGGCAGTGATTGACCAATCAGCATCAATGCCCATAATAATAACAATAGGTGCACTAGCAGGCATCCCATAACAACACAGCTCTCCCCTGCAGCAGGTCCCAGGGGCCATGGGGGCCATGAGGAACAGGTCCATTACCGGGCCTCACAGCAGCGGCAGGAGAACGTGTTCATGGAGGCCAGACGACCTCAGCACCTCCAGGACCTCCACACTGAAGCTCAGGAAGGGCTGGAGGAGATGATGCTGCTGCAAGGTCTCTCTCTCTCCCCGTCTGTCTCTCTCTCTCTCTCTCCCACTCTCCTTGTCTCTCTCTCCCTCTCTCTGTCTCTCTCTCTCCCCCACTCTCTCTCTCTCTCCCTCTCTCTGTCTCTCTCTCTCCCCCACTCTCTCTCTCTCTCTCTGTCTCACACACACACAAACACACGTTTACACGCATACAGCAACCCCTATTATCACTGCTTAGACACAGACACACACACAGTATACGGACATATATTTACATACAGACAGTAGGAGACATGTCTGCTGTGTGTGACATGTCTCTCTCTCTCTCACAGAACACAAGAATGGATGGAACCTTCTAGACCAGAACAGCCTCTCTGTAAGTTGCTGGCCCAGACACAGGCTTCATAAAACGGCCTTCGGGCGGATGATGTACAGTAGAGCTGCTACAATACCAGAGAACATTTCATTCTCAATATGCAATGCATTTGTACAACATAGTTTTCATTGGGACCATGTTTGCTACTGTTGTTTGTATGCTTGTTTGTGATAGTTATTGATTCACTTAAGTGTTAGTTCAGGCAGGCCATGAAGTCAAGCTTAACCAAGAGTATTCATCAAGTCAAGCACGTTTCTAAATGGTGGTAGAGCTAGATGAGGTGATCAAAACAGTTGTAACAACGGCATAGTGGGGTCTACGCCCAGTACATGGAAACACTTCCCAATGGAGCGTTGACAGATCCAATATCCACAATGGGAATGTGTGTGTGTGTGTGTGCCTGTGTGCGCTCCTTTGCAGTCAACAGACACACTCCAGGATCTGCGCACTAAGGATGGTTCCCTGGAATCCGGCATCGACTCTGGGAACTCCCGTGTTCCCACGACAACCTCGGTTTCGTTTGCCCGGCCTGTGCCCACCTGCCAAGGTAGTCTGTGTCTGTCTGTGTCTACAGTAAGTGTGTCTTACTGTACACACTGTGTAACTGTTTGAAACATCTTCGGCAGCTCCAGGTTCCACCTTCAAGCCCCTGAACCCTGTCAGGACATCAGAGAAGGTCAGGAGGAGAACCAGGAGGACTACCATCATGGGGATACCCCAGCAGGTCCACAAAGAGCTCGGTGTGTGTTCTGTCCTCCCCTGGACCTCAGCATCACACCACAGCTGCTCCTGGAGCGTCTGTTAAGCTACACTACATTTACGTTCATCCAGGAGACAATCAGATCAGTATGTTAGTTTGCAGTTGAACGAGACACACGGTTCCCCTGGTGGAGGAACACGTGTACAGCAGGTACATGTGTCTGTGAGCACATGCTCCCCCTGGTGGAGGAACACGTGTACAACAGGTACATATGTCTGTGAGCACACGCTCCCCCTGGTGGAGAGATGCACCTGCCTGATTGTTTTGAATGTTCTGGCAGAACTTTACATTTTCTTTACGTCTTTCTGCTGCAGCTGCAGTAATTCACATGTGAAAGCGTAGCTTTGATCATGGTGGCGAGGCAGATAACAGGTTACCGTATTCGAATGTGTCCTAGTCTACATTGATACGGGCGGTAAAATCCCAGGGCTCTCGTATTCCACTAGTGGTTTACAGTAAGAAATGATTCCGTTTTAAAATGAACAGTTTAGTACAGGTTCTCATACTGTATACTATCATTCTCGAGAACGCGTGCTAACATTTGAACTCAAATTAAAAAAACTTCCCTCAGAAGCTCCGCCCTACATAACTGCAGGGCGGAGTTAAGTTATGGCAATGAAATGCTTGGATTTTTTTACTTTACTGTAGAAGTACCAGATCATTTATCCAGCACGCACAGAGAACGGTAAGCTAGCGGACTGCGAGGACATATTTTTATCTTAGAGTCGCTGAATTCATTCTCCTTTCAGAGCAGCACAGAAGCTCCACCCACCTTCCCAACGGTGACCAATCGGGCCTCATTGTTATCCACACCATCGACGGAGACCCCCTGCAGGCACATGAGGGTGGGGTGCGGGTGAACCTGTCAGACCTGGAGGTGAGGGTAATTTAAAGGTGGAGTCAGTGATGCTGGAGAAAGCTTGTTGATATTTAAAATAACTAGATCAAAGCACATTAATGTCGCTGAGCAACATAATCGCCACGCCCATTAAAACGCAGCAAACCTTGAACGTATTTCAAGAGCGTTTTTTTTTTTAACTTTTTGAGGAAACGTGTCGTCCAGTGAACAAGTTAATTAAATATTCAGTCCACTGAATGTCCCAAGGCTGGGATAATGTTGTGTGGTGCGGTCTGCACCACTTTGTGTTCCCTTTTACAGAGTCAGGGTTGTGACTGTGTGGTTGCTACTGGCTATTATTGTGTGGTTGCTAGGTTGTGACTGTGTCATTGCTTCTGCTTGTGACTGTGTGGTTGTGTTTCTCCGGAGGCGCGTGGTGGAGCCTCAACAGGGGGAGCCCTCCACACACACCAGGGGCTCCGGTCCAGGCTGCCCCCCACCTCCAGACCCAAGTCTCTGGCTGTCCCCGGGACCACCAGCCCTCACGCCGGGCCTGGTCAGCTACAGGAGCCCCAGGTCAGAGCCATTAGCTAGGTGGCGCACTAACAATGATAGCATATAGCCTTGCTATTGTTCAGAAACCACACAATAATCTATACAGTTTTGTTGTTTTTGTTCATGCTTAAAGATAATATTCAAAACATGAGTAAAAGTTAAAATAGCAAACAACTGATTTCTATGTTAAGATATAGTGGAGTAATGGTGCCCTTAGCAAAGAATGTGTCTTCATACGTGTTCTACATGTGTCCGTGTGTCCATGTGTCTTCACGTGTGTTCTACATGTGTCCGTGTGTCCATGTGTCTTCACGTGTGTTCTACATGTGTTTGTGTCCATGTGTTCATGTGTCTTCACGTGTGTTCTACATGTGTCCGTGTGTCCATGTGTCTTCACGTGTGTTCTACATGTGTCCGTGTGTCCATATGTTCATGTGTCTTCACGTGTGTTCTACATGTGTCCGTGTGTCCATGTGTCTTCACGTGTGTTTGTGTGTCCATGTGTTCATGTGTCTTCACGTGTGTTCTACATGTGTCCGTGTGTCCATGAGTCTTCACGTGTGTTCTAAATGTGTTTGTGTGTCCATGTGTTCATGTGTCTTCACGTGTGTTCTACATGTATCCGTGTGTCCATGTGTCTTCACGTGTGTTCTACATGTGTTTGTGTGTGCACGTTCCTGCCTGCTTAGGTGTCCATGCGTGTTCCCGTGCATTCGTGTGTGTTCACGGGTGTCCATGTGTGTTCCGTGTGCATCCAGGGCCCGGTCATGTCCATGTCCCCGCAGGCCCCTTATCTGTCCCGGATAATCCCCAACGCCGTGCTGCCGGCCTCCGTGGACGTCATCCAGATCGACCGTGGTACCAGCCTGGCCTTCTTCCCCATCAGCAGCAGCAGGGCCGGCCCTGGGTCAGGGTCCTCGTCAGGGTCAGCTAGCCCCGCCTCCTCCGCGAGGTCCGACGGAGGGAACAGTTTCTGCGACAACCGCTTACGAAGACCCGCAGTTGCCTCGGGCTCTCACAGGAGCCGCTCGCCGTCGTCTGAGACAGTTACGTCAAACCTTTCCTCCGCGGGAAGCCGGGCCAGCCGCCGAGGCGGGTCTGAGGCGTCGCCCTCTGCTGAGCAGATCGTGAAGAACAGCAAGTCCTTCACCCGAAGCCTGTCAGTGATGAAGAGCAAGCTGCCCCCAGCACCACCGCAGAGAATCAACTCCCTGCACGGCAACCAGATCGGGAGGAGATCCACAGATCCGCCAGATGTCGCGGAGGTCTCCGCAGAAGAAGGGGCTTCATCGCAGCCCGGAGCTGCTACGGCTCCCGTTTGCGGCTCAGGTCTTCCAAATGGCTCCAGATGTTTGGGCCCCCCCGGCTCCCTTGGCCCCCCACAGACCTCCTCCAGCGGGCTGGGGGCGCCACTGGTTCCCCCCTCTGAACCCGGCGGTGCCCCCCCTCCTCAGAGGACCTCGGAAGAGGAAGAGGGGGTCAAGTTTGAAAGGACCATGTCCCCTTCCAGCGGCTACTCCAGCCAGAGCGGCACACCGACCATGTCCCAGAAGGGCCTCTCTACGGCCTTGCCGGGCAGACAGGCCAAGGTGCCGGGAAAACCGGAGCGGTCCGATTCTCAGGCGTCATCCGCGGATGCTTCCCCGTCCCCCTCCCTCAATTCCCTCTCATCCGGGACCTCCGAGCCTGTCGTTCAGGAGGTGGCAGTGACAAACGGCAACAAAAGACCACCTCAGCCAGCACAGGGAGAGGGGCTGGGGACCCTTCCGCCCACCTGCTCTCCATCTCCGTTGCCGCTGGCTACTGGCTCGGCTGTCAGGAAGCGGTTCCACATTCCGCCTCCTCCCAAAATCAGGGCGCCCTGCCCACCGCCGCCGGAGGCATGGGCACACAACAGCCACACCGTGGCACTCCTGTGCGGCCCGCCCACGCATACGGGCACGACCGCGGGCCAGGTCAAGGCCAGCTGGGAAGAGTTGCCGACGGCAATAGAGGATGTGGGTTCACCGCTGTCGTCATCCCAACATGCAGCGACGGCGGCTGTTTCGGGACGCGCCCGCACGGAGTCGGGCAGTGAAAACGTTCAGATGCAGAGAGACAGCGCCAAGGACACAGAAGGAACACTAGAGCTGGAGGAAGGAACAAACAAGGAGCCTCCTCTGCTTGTGAAGAAACCCACGGCGGCGCCCCCCAGATTGGAGCCATCGGTCCTCCCAAGGGAGAGGTCAGACAGGTTGCAGCAGTCGACTGTGTGTTCTGGCACCACCATAGAGGTTCATCCAGCCGAGGAGGACCGCTCCGGCATCCCGGAACCCCGGCAGAACGGCTCGGAAGACTTTGGCGAGACGGACAGGGGAGGGATCCAATCTGAGCAGCATACGCTCTCTGTCGACACCCTCAGAGGTCTTAAGGTCTCCCCTCCACCTTCCCCTCCCCCCTCCTACCACCGTACGGAGCGCCCTGGCAAGACATCTCCTCCCACTCTATGTACCGAGGCGCTGGAGGGGATTCTGGAAGGGGAGATCCCCTCTGTAGAGTCTTGCTGGCCACCACCACCACCTCCTCCTACTCCTCCTCTGGAAGAAACGGATGACGCATTCGGCGGCGAGGATGAGATGGATGACTTTCCTCTGCCTCCGCCTCCCTTCATGCCAGATGTGATGGACAGTCGCTCTGAGGACACCGCGTTCCCGAGCCGGTCCGGTGTTGTCGCCATAGCAGCGGAAGCTTCGACCAAAGAAGCAGCCGTGAGTTGTACAGATGACGAATGTGCCGACCTGACCGTTGGCGAGCCTCCACCATTTCTGGGTGGTACGAGCTCAGTGGCGCACCCCGCTGGTGGAGACAAATCATTACACAACTGTCCTTCTTTGCCAGAGGGTATCCCCCATCTTCCAGTGGAAAGTCCTCCAGTGCACCCCAGTGGCGACTTCACAGATTCTTCTATGCAAACTGAGGTTCATGCTTCTCTTGAGCCTCGTGTTTCTGCCTCCCCTCCTCCACCTCAAGCCAGTGTCCCACAAGCATCCCCTCCGCCAGTCCAGGTCCAAGTTCCTGGTGTGAGTTTCAGAAGGCAGCCCAGCCTTGGGAACCGCGACTCCCGGAGTAAAGAGCTCCTGTCCCGGCACAAAAGTGCCCCGTTTCCAAAAGAGGACGCCAACATACCCCTGGTCACCCCTTCCCTGCTCCAGATGGTGCGTCTCAGATCGGTCGGCGTGGTCGAGGGTCAGGGTAGAGCTCCTTCGGAAGATGGCTGTGAGTCAGCGGGCGCGGGAGAGCCGGCTCAGAAGAACGGCCTCGTCTCAAGCCTGACCCGCCTCCACACGATTCACAGCATTCCACAAAAGCCCATCCGCAAGTCTCTTTCTCTGCAATGCCCGCCCCAAGCGGCGAAAGAGCCCGCCACCGCTCAGAACGCACCCACTTCCCTGCGCTTGCAGGAGGCGATCCGCATGAAGACGGCAGCTATGTCTGCGAGAGGAGGCTTCCTGGCGCGGCCCTGCGGCGTGCGATCACCGGCCCGTGTCGGCACAATGAGCGAGTCAGAAATCACGGACGTGCACAGGACACCCGCGTCCACCGCCAGCTTTATCTTTGCGAGGAACAGCAAAAGGGTCGTCATGGAAACTCCGGGCACCACATCCTCCTCCTCCGTCGACGCCCGGACAAGCCTCAGGCAGAGTCTGGTGACGGAGCTCATGCAGGTCTCCGACGGATCCAAGGCTGCCGCCGCTTTGCCCAACGGCACGTTGACAAGATCGGACAAAGTTCCGCCACCTGTCGCTAGGAAACCAGTGCATCTGAGCTCATCCGGTCCTCCGCAGATACCGCCTGTTGTTCCCGTTTGTTCGGCAAAGTTGGCGCCGGATGCTGGAGCGAGCGGGGAACTGCAGCACGAGCTGACAGAGAAGACAAGTAAGTTAACAATGACAGATGCTGCTCAGATCAAGTGGAAATACCTTCTTCAGGAACCACTGTAACTCAGCATACTGTACTGCAGGGGTTCCCAAAGTGTTGGGAGCTCATGCCATATGCTACCCCGCTATCCCTAGAGGTGGTAGAAGCATTACAGCCGTAATATTATTTGATAGTTATTTTTAAAACAAGTATGGCTAAAATATGCTATTTCTAATCATTAATCAATAAATTGTTATTTCACTTCTGAAATCATCTAATCCCAGGACGCTCTTGATAAAGAGATTTTCAATCTCGAGCGTTTCCTGGTAATATAAAGGTTTAATTAAAATCTTGTGTACCCCTTCGCTATGTCTACCGACCCCCACTTTGAGACCCACTGCTGTACTGTATCACACACCCCTACTGCTATAGGTGTAGGCACTATATAATACATGACATACTGTTAACACATACTAGATAATTTGCAGTCATACACAGCTAGATATAGGCTACGCTATATCTGTACGCTGCTATATAATGCACAGATACCACTCTGCTGTAGTCAGCTCATATTCACATCAAATGGGTGGTTTTATGTGACAGAACATCTCTTCTCCCTCCTTCCACAGCTACAACAGTGACACCTGATTCTATAGAAACACTGTTTTGAGCATCTGTGGTGGTGAAAGAGCAAAGACTGAAGCTGACAGCTGGAAGAAACACCACCACAGGACACAGACACTTAAGTTCTCCTTCTCCAGAAGCCTTAGCCCGCCGGCCTTCCTACGTATTTATGCAATGTACAAATGTGCAACATGTACCCTTTTTCTAATCAAAGCTTTATTGTGGAGTATTTTTCTAAACTTAACTTCTTCCTTCTTCTCCAAAGCCCTTCAGGATGAAACGGCAGATAATAGGGTGTGTACAATATTATACATTAAAAAGGAGCGCCTTCTATAGTTAATTAGGTTAGCACTTGGCAGCAGCAGAATATACGTATATTTATTGGCTCATCAGCTTTGTTGCTTTTTGTCTGCGGTGTTCTGCTTGAAAGGGGTAAAGGGTTGCACATTCACAAAAACAAGTTTTTGCCATTCTCCAACAAAAAAATGCACTTTCACCAAGCCACAGTATGTAAGAAGACCTGTTATTTACTGTTTAAGGTTAACTGTAGAAATACATTTAAAATAAATAGCTGCTTCGACACAAACCTTCAACTAAACATGTTCTACAGTATTCAGTAGTTTTAGTAGAACAGGGCTTTCAGCATCCTATTTATTCACGATTCTTTTACCAAATTGTTGTCGCAATACCCATAAAGATATTCACGTTTCAATTTCAATATCTTTTTTTAAATATTTTATTTTTACATTTGGGGCCAAGAATGGAGACTGGTTCAATTTAATGATACACTGGAGGTAATGTCAGTTATTACACAAATTATATTCCTTCTAACATCAGGCCAAGCAGTTTAATTGGATGGAAAAAAAAAACACCCAAAAATCTTCAGTCACAAAATGTATCTGATGACGAAAAGTAAATTATGTACAGGTATTACTTCTATGAATAAAAGTATTTAAAATTGTCAATTTGCGTCAATTTGTGTAGATGTATGCAAGCTGTATGTTTGAATAAAATTGTGTTTAACTGTTTATGTTGATTCAAAACCAGGGCACCAAACACAGAATCCTTCTAGCATTTATTCCCTATAGCAGATTGATAAAATTACATTGAAGAGACTATGATTTTTGTGAAACGCCCAAATCTAACAAAGTTCAGCATTGTTTTATTGGTCTTTACCCCACCAAAATGACACCATGCTATCATGAATCTGACACCTTGACGTATTCGATAACAGTAAACACACTGAACATGAAATACCCTTTTCAAACCCCTGAAACATTGTAGGTCAAGAGACTTCTACTTTCTCAGTCTTATGATATACATGTTTAACCAGGTTTGGTTACATGCAATTGATCAATTCTGGACAATATGTGAATCGATGACAGTGGATTCTTCCTGGTAAAATCTCAAATGGATCTCATGATGTTATTATTACAGTTAAATTGGTATTGGAATAATTGCCAATTTTTCTTGTACACGTCAAGGCAAGACATATCAGCTGTCAAGGCCAGTTGTCAAGTGTCTAACCACCCCCCCCCCCGCCCATCCCCCGTTTGTCCTATGAGCCGATGTGATCCTGTCGTTGCCACGGTGACGAGAGTGCACCATCAGCAGGGGGAACGGAGGCGTTAGCAGATGTTAGCTCCTTTCAGCGTTTTGCACGTGACCGGTCCTAGCTTGGTCATCAGGGGCCGGTCTCTCCACTGGGCCGCACACGCCTCAGACACCCTCAGGTCGGCCTGCCGGGGAACAACGCAGAACACGCCTGGTGTCAACACAAGTAGCTAATGCTACATCTAGCTAATGCTACATCTAGCTCGTACCGTTAGCTGCACATTGCTAATGCTACATCTAGCTAATGCTACATCTAGCTTGTACCGCTAGCTGCACGTTGCTAATGCTACATCTAGCTCGTACCGCTAGCTGCACGTCCTTAATGCTACAGCTAGCTAATGCGACATCTCGCTCGTAAGTTAGCTGCAAGTTGCTAATGCTACATCTAGCTAATGCTACATCTAGCTCGTACCGCTAGATGCACGTTGCTAATGCTACATCTAACTCATACACGTGTTCTGCTTCACACAGGACTGACTGCTACATATAGTTGATTTAAACGAAGAAGTAGTCAGCAATCTCTCTGAGTCTCACCATTTTCATTTCTAACTCGGAGGTGAAACGCGCGCACACACACACCCTGACATCCATAAGTCAATGAGTCCGCATCAAGTGGCTGTAGATCTCAGAGGAGGTCTAACAAGGTCCACAGGCGTATCTCACCAGTAGATCTGAGGTCTAACAAGGTCCACAGGCGTATCTCACCTGTAGTTTCTCCCAGACTTTCTTCTTGGGGTTCAGCTTCTCGTCCGGCTTGCCCGCCTCGTATCCGTCAACAAACACCCGTTCTCCTGGCGACGAGCCCTCCGGGGGGTCCAGAGGCTCCAACCTCTTGGGGTTTCCTTCACTAGAAACCAGCCAATCATTTGTTGGACATGAAAGATTAGCATCTAAAAATCCACAGCTACAGCACCCTCTAGTGGTGGAATACAATAATTGCATTTACTTTACTACTTTAGTTTCTCTGAGACACATTGGTAGGTAATGGGTAGTTTAGCTTCCGTCTCCTAGCAACAGTACTCACACTGAGGCACAAAGCACCATGGCCTGGGACTCGATGCCCCGCATCTTCTGGGGTTTCAGGTTGCACAGCAACACCATCATCCTGTCCTGCAAAGCCTCCTGGGAGATGTAGGCAACCAGCCCGCTGACCACCGTCCTGGGCTCTGCCTCCCCGACGTCAATCTTCTCCAGGTAGAGTGAATCAGCGTCTGGATGCTGGCGGACAGGGAGTGACCACCCAGGGTGTGAGAAGAGAGCTGTGTCTACATAGCCCTTAAAGCCCCGTGTCCACCAACGCGTTTTTTTCAATTGATTCCAATGGGAGCGCCGCGTTTTTCCAGGCTTCTAAAAACGCCAGCGCCATTTGGTGTGGCGCTGGGCGGTTTTTTCAAGTTGAAACATTTTCAACTTTGGGTGAAACGCCGCGCCCATCACTGTCACTGTTTACCCGGCCGTCCAAACGCAGCGGTGAAGGGGCGGGACAAATACTACGAGCAGCCGTCATATCCTACTTCTTTCACACGACGACAGCAACAATGGAGAAGTTGATAGTCAGATTATATCCCCGAACTACCACAACAATACTAACACGAAAATAATGTATAGAATATTACAAATGAAATAATTTGTTGATGACACAAACTAGCATTTATGAATATGAATTCCCACGGAGATTCTGTTCCATAGCAACCAAAGCGTCTCAGCTGAAAGAAACGCTGCGCTTCCAAAAAGGCTTCATAGCGCTGACACAGTTGGGCTTTTTCCAGCAGAGCGACCAGCGTTTTCAGCCGCGGAAAAAAGCTTTGGTGGACACGCGGCCACTGGCTGCCCTCTATTCTCTCAGCTCAATTGTCTTGACTGAGAGAATAGTCTGGAAACCCTGTTGGCATCAGTGCTTCACAGCCACCCTGCTGGCGGTCCAGTCAGGGTGGGGTAGTGAGGTGACGTTGATGTCAAGCGTGTTTCTATATGGTGAGAGCTAGATGAGACGATCAAAACAGTTGTAGCAACGCCGATTGTTTTAAACACTGTCCACTAGTTTCCACATGAACCAGCAGGGGGCGGCGCCGGCTAACACTTCCCAATGGAGCGTGGCCAGACCATATTCACTATGTGTGAATATGGTCTGGCCACACCAGCATAGCACTGTTCACATGGAAACAGACGACAACCTCGTAACTGCTCCTCCCCCTGGGAAAGGAGGAATCCACCATTACAGGACTATTAAGATGCTATAGATATATACGGGACGTGTGCGTGCACGTGTGTCTGCGCACGCATGCACGTGTGTGTGCACGTGCGTGCGCTACCTTTTCCACACTGAGGACCCTGCCCACTCTGATGTCCAGTCTGGAGGGAGCCAGATCTTCATCTGCTCCTCCTCCTCCTCCGTTAGCAGCCTTGCCTCCTGCCTCTGCACACAACACACGGTTACAGTACAGCAATGCTCAGTACCAGCTGTGTCCACCAGGTGGAGTGCTGACACCGCCACACTGAGACAGGTGTGCTAGAGTGGTCCACTATCAACATGGAGCTGTGCGTGTGTGTGTGTGCTTGCTCACTCTTTGAATCTGGGTAGGCACTATTGGTCAGCTTGCGGAGTTCCGGCTGCTCAAACTTCTTCCTGATTGGCTCCAGCAGCTTGTTGAGTGCCACCTCCACAGAGGCCTTCAGGTCCCCGGGGTGGATGATCTGCAGGGGTCAGAGGGGTCACAGAGGGGTCAGTCAGCCCTGAGACATGCTTGGAAACGAGTTTTGGCTGAGGGTGTAACATACCGCCTCTGCAAAGTCCTTCTCCACCTCCTGGAAGACAGTGTAGATCTTGTCTCCACCGTGCTTGGCATCTCGCCTGATGCAGAACTCTGAAGCAGACACACACCACCCTCTACTGGTCACCGACGGTCTTTACTGGGAACTGAGAGCCTCTACTGGCCATATACGATCACATACTAAATGCTGTCATATACATTATGATGACGTACTGTTTGTAAGTCGATTATGATGAAAGCCTCTGCTAAACGCTGTACGTGTGTGTGTGTGTGTGCGCACGCACTGAATGCTGTACGTGTGAGTGTTTGTGTGCGTGCGTGCAAAATTCTGTACGTGTGTGTGTGCGCGCTAAATGCTACATGCAAAGGAAGGGTCCCGTACCTCCATGAAGGGGAAACAGGACGTGCTTGACGAAGGACAACACTCCATTGTTCTGGATGTTCCCAGGCTCACAGAAGGCCTTCTTTAGCTTCTTCTTCACATCCTCCTTCCTGTCAAGGAGGTCGATCTTGGACTCCTGCGGTGGGCAGCAGATACAACTTCAGATTGGCAACGCTCAGTGGCTAAGAGAGAATAACGTCTTGGATCTTTAGTCACGTGGGTTTACGGTAGGGCTGCGCAATTTGATCAAAAAGTATAATTGCGATTAACTTGGCAAATATTGCGATTGCGATATAGTAAGCAGCTCTTACAGTACTGTTTCCTTTGATATCAAAGATTAAACGTGCTCTTTACTGTAGTATTAAATACTGTATGTAAATATACAACCTGACATGCCACATGGATTTATAGACAAGTCCATCTGGGAAACATCTTGTTAATCGTGCAGCCCTAGTTTACGGTTAGTGTTTCAATACATTTGTTATGTTGTCACCACCACACTAGTTACCATGGTGTTGCACGAAGGGCTGCTAGTCTAACAGGATACTGTACGTTCTGAACAGCTCCGAAGCGCTAACCCTGCGTTCACACCGCCGACGTGTTCAGCTCGCAAAGAGGAACGTTCCAATTCATTTCCAACGGACCCAAGCGTACCTCGGCGACAGAGGGCGGAGCTACGCTCAGCGACAGTCTCCCAGCAACAGCGACAGATCCGAGTTGAGAACTTTTCAACTTTATGCAAATTTACAGCGAGTCGCCGGTGACGGAGTTAGGCGACAACCAATGGCAGGGCTCTGTTCTCTGCGTCACCTTTAGATAGCTATCTTAAAATCCCTCGATGTTGAAAACATGGACGAGAAACTCATTGTTGCGGTCTCCGGTTTTCCCATTATTTATGACGTGTTTCTGGCTGCTTGTTTGCGGTCCATAGTGGAATAGGTGATACTTGACAAGAT
>JAOEGT010101285.1:0-13168 GCA_025447795.1 Speoplatyrhinus poulsoni | reverse complement strand
AATAAGACTTGTAGAAATAATTGGAACCTCAAAACTGCCATGAAGTAAATTTGCTTTGCAGGTGTATGGAAACTTTCAATCTCAACTGTATATTAGCCAGCTCGTTTTGAGCTTTGGAGCTTCCATAGTAATCACTAGCGAATAGACGAATCTTCGTTTGAAGTTTTAAAGGGGGTCAGGGGTTGTCGTCAGCAGCTCCCGTTCAGACACGACGAAGTATAAAAATAGATTGTCATTTAGTCATACACTTTATGATTTGTTCGTCTCTCCCTCCATTCCTGCACTAGCCTGAGTGGAGTCAGGAGCGCGTGATTTAGTGTATTCAGAGGGTCGAAGGGGCAGAGACACCAGAGAATGCTCACATATGTCGGCCTTCTAACTCCGCTTGGACCGTTTTTTAGAGTAGCCAATGAGAGAGCAGATACTGAGATGCATGCTCAATTTCCGCCGTCATCACATCAACATCTCAGTAAACTTTCAGTTGAATCGTAACTTTATGTAAATTCAGTTCTTACCATTTTCTGAAACCGGGAAAACTGCAGCCTATTCCATGGATTACTTGGGTAAACTGAAAGATTGTTACATTAATTCATCAGTTATATTCCGAATCTCCCTCACATGATCAAATGTGTCCGTGGTGTACCCGCATTGCACATCATCTCCTCCTTATCATAAGCAGAAAGGAAATGCAGGGTCTCCCGAAATCGGTTAATCGACAGCGTTGAGATGATAAATGTATTGAACCATTGCTCGAACCAGAAACTTTCCATCTCTCACTGTTGTTTCCCCAGTATACACCCCTCACATAGAAACACATTCAACTTGTGACAAGTGTCACATCCCAGGATGCTCCGTACGCTACACGCTGTGCGTGCTTCAGCCAATGTACACTTGCTGACTGCAACACCAGACAGACATAAAATCTGTTTCTTCATATGTTACGTATTGTGTGTGGTGTGTGGCCAGCTGACCAGCATCTATTGTTATGAATGTAGATTTCGATCACAGACTTGTGTACCGTCGCCTAGCAACATATAATGTGTAAAAGGTGACTGTGCAAAAATAAGAAACCTGGCGAAAATAAATGCATTTTGATAATGGGTAAATTTGACCCTGTGTGGCGGTTATAGGTATAAATTCCTGTGTTTTAATCTGGTTTTATCTTGAATATTGTTATATATATATATATATATATATATATATATATATGAGACATGCACACACATACATGCACTCTGGCCACTTTGTTAGGTACACCATGCTAGTACCGGGTTGGACCCCCTTTTGCCTTCAGAACTGAAATTCTTCATGGCGTACTTTCAACAAGGTAATGGAAACATTCCTCAGAGGTTTTGGTCCACATTGACATTAAAGCATCACGCAGTTTTGTCGGCTGCACATCCATGATGCACACCTCCCATTCCACCACACCCCAAAGGTGCTCTGTTGGATTGAGGTCTGGTGACTGTGGAGACCATTGGAGTACAGTCATATAATTGTCTTGAGCTTTGTGAAATGTGCATTTTCCTGCTGGAAGTAGCCATCAGAAGATGGGTACACTGTGTTCATAACGGGATGGACATGGTCAGCAACAATACGCTGTTGCGTTTAAACGATGCTCAATTGGTACTATCTTCTATTGTCCAATTTTGGAGAGCCACTGCGAATTGTAACCTCAGTTTCCTGTTCTTATTTTCTCTCTTTTGGACCGTTCTCTGTAAACCTTTAGAGATTGTTGTGCGTGAAAATCCCAGTAATCCCAAATACCCCATGCCTGTCTGGCAACAACCATGCCACGTTCAAAGTAACTTAAATCCCATTTCTTCCCCATTCTGATGCTCGGCTTTGAACTTTAGCAAGTTGTCTTGACCAGGTCTACATGGCTATATGCATTGAGTTGCTGCCATGTGATTGGCTGATTAAATATTTGTGTTAGCAAGTAATTTAACAAGTGTACCTAATAAAGTGGCTGTGGCCGGTGAGTGCACTCACCGATCAGGTAAACCGGTGGTTGGTCCTGGATTGGTTGGGTTAGTCTGAGCATTTCAGAAACAGGTTTACTGGGAAACAATTTGTTGTTTTCATTGCCTATAGTAGTAATGCACATTCATGCCACTGCTTAAAAACAGTTCCATGTGCTTATCTAAATGGTTACATTTGTTGACTCAATTAACAATGCCATGCATTCAAATGTTTCTGGTAGGTTAATTTGATGTGTTTATATATGACTTTGAAAAGCTTAAGCGGCATCACCAGTGAGCCCTGATGTGGCCATTACATGGTCACAAGGGACCCATTCATGACCTTATCATTGTTAAGGTCGCAATGCCCTGTTAGGCAACTAATCTGAGAAAATTCATCCTTTGTCTAGTGAGCCATCCTAAAGGTTGGTTAGCTGTTTTAATGTGAATCGCAGTAAGTCACAAATTACAAACAGGAAACACATTACCTATTTTTATAACAATGAGCCCTCCTGTTCTCATTCATCCCTAAACTTTCCTTGTTGAAATACTTGGCTATTATAATGAATGCAAGTCATATACTCTTTGGAGTATAATCATTCTCCTTTGTTGAAGATTGCCTCTGGGTTTACCATTTCAGGATCTGCTGCAATGACCATTGGTCTATTATTACTGAAGATCATTATGGCTGGGACATCATGTGAGGCCTGAAAACACATAACGTTCTCTTACATAAACATATGAGCTCATATAAAAAGTACATCCATACAGAGAATAGATGGTAATAGACTATAGTCTTTCTGCCCACATTGTTATGTGGACAACTAATTTCCTTCAGATATTTGGCTCTTTCATAAGCATTTTAACACCGTACCATACACAGTCAAACTATTTACATACTGATGAAACCCTCAAGCAAACATTACTTTAACTGTTATTGTAATTAGAAATCGGACATATGTGATGTTAGGCAGTTGCATGTTTAGATGCACTATTATTTTCACATTGCATATGCTGTAGGGCTGTGTATTGGCAAGAATCTGGCTATACGATATGTATCAAGATTAGGGTTGGGTATCATTTAAATTTATTAGCGCTTGGCGTTAATGAGTTTCATTATTATAATTACATACTGTAAGTTTACAGCATAAAACCATATAAGAACAGTTTACAAAGGTGAGTAAATGAACAAATCACGTTTAAAATGGTTTGAATTCAAGAACTCAAGAACACTATAAAATTAACATTAAGCTGGTATTGTATGTCAATATGTTACTTACAGTATTAATCATCAATACTCATCTTCATTTCTTGAATTTCTTTCTTCTGATAATTCAGTTTATGATAATCAGTGTTTCCCCTAGGATAGAGTTGTAGCAGCGGAGTTGAAGCTTTTTTCTTTGTGTGCTCGCTAAATGCACACTGCAACATGGGAGCAGAGCAACAATGTTTTGGCCCTTGAAATGTTTTTTTTTCTTTAGTTTTTCCACTTGAAAACCATATTTGTGCAATTTCACATAGTATATTTTTTCATAGCTAAAAATAGCCCAAGTAAAAATGAAAACATTTGGAACACTTTTGGGCACGTAGAACTATGTTGTGTATATACCAGAGCATATGAACGGAGTGGAGCGGTGAGAATCTCAGCCCCTCACTCACGGAGCTGTTTATCTCTCCGCTCCCCCCGTGCTCCACTCAAATTGCCCCCCGCTCGCTTCAAAAAAGGAAAAAATCTGCATGTATTTCACTTTTATCTTAAACCACAGCCTTCCCTCCCAAAGAACTAAAGAGCAACGACAACATTTTCCAAATAGAAATGTTTATATTTCAAATAACAAATTACGCCTAGCCTATGTAAGAAGGAATATCCTCCAAAAGTCCTGTAAAATTATCGTAGCCTATTCAACTTGCTAACCTCTTGCTTTCTTCTCAGCGTGTTCACGTAGCACACCTTGGTGTTGTCTTTTCAGATTCCAAAATTAATCTTTACTGACTGAGACTCGTGGTGTGAGCAGAGCGAAATTGGAGCGCTCTGTCCTTTTAAAAATGCCGCTCTGCGCTCTGTCCAAAATCCGCCCGCTTCACTCCGCTCACATGCTCTGGTATATACTCAATGTTTAAAATATTTGTATAAAATCATTTATTTAATTTAACGCTCCCTCTGTGTGTGTTGTTATCCCAGCTCTTCTCTTTTGATGGCTGGTCCAGCCATCTGTGCATGTTGGTGCCCACAAAGCATGCTGGTGCTCTAAGTGTGACATCTAGAGTCAGGAAGTCATAAAGAGACACTTTACATAATACATGGAAAGAAAAGTTACATTAGTATGGTTAAATATAAGCAGACAGTCTGCTTATCTGAAAAATTATCCGATCTGTGGCTCAAAACCATGACACGATCCAAACCGTGAGTTTTGTGATCCGTTGCACAACTAATCGAAATGCATTGTGAAGCAAAGCGTAGTGCTACGGCTTTGTTGATACGAGCTTATATTACTATTTACGGAGCAAGGGCTGTGTAGAAGTATCAGATTATTTTTTTCAACATGCACAGATAACGCTAAACTAGCGAAATGTGAGGAGATATTTGGTGAATTTTACAAAAAAGTGGATTGGGTTATATTTAGCTTGCAATAGCTTACTATACATTTTTTAAGTAATTACAATAATTCCATTGACAAAGTAATATTCCTAAATATTAATTACACACAAAGTGAAATAGTCTACACTCTCTTCAAGGAGGAAAAGCCTAAAAAAATCAGTGGTAAAGAAGCTGAACAAGTTGCTTGAAGTCCATTGTGAAATATCCACAGTCAGTGATGATTTGGGGAGCCATGTCATCTTCTGGTGTTGTCCACTGTGTTTAATCAAGTCCAGAGTCAACTTAGCCATCTTTCAGGACATGTTAGAGCACTTCATGCTTACTTCTGACAAGCTTTATGGAGCTTTCATTTTCCAGCAGGACTTGGCACCTGCCCACACTGCCAAAAGGTACAAATACCTGGTTCAATGACCATGGAATAACTGATTGATTGGCCAGCAAACTCACCTGACCTGAACCTCATAGAAAATATATGGGGTATTGTCAAGAGGAAGGTGAGACACAAGACCCAACAATACAGACAAGTTTAAGACTGCTATCGAAGCAACCTGGGTTTCCATACCACCTCAGCAGTGTAACAGGCTGATCGACTCCATGCCACGCTGCATAATATGCAGTAATCAATGCAAAAGAAGCCCCAACCAAGTACTGAGTGATTGTACACAAACATACTTTTCAGAAGGCCGACCTATAGTCTACTCTACCCAATGCTGTTAGTTATACAGACTCAAATCTCTATGGTACAACAATCTGGCCATAGTGGTCAAGGTCCACTGCTGCCATCAGGACTGACAAGAATATTACTGTCAGCAAAAGAGCCACCACAATTCTGAAGGCCCCCTTTATGGGAAATGGACCTATTAAGACAGGCAATGGCATGGGAAATAGCTTTGCTGCACGATAGCAATTATAAATGTCCTTGTATGCTCAGAGGAATCTCTGTTTGGTATGCAAATTACAGTGTATGCCGATATTAGTATAGCTTACACAACCTTCAATTCAGAGTTTATTTTTTTTAGATGGAATCAATGTGTGGTGTCTTTTTTTTCCTTAAACTCTCTCTCTCTCTGTTTTCAGCTCGATGTTGAGGCCAGACCAAGGTAAGACTGACATCATGATGATATACATGTTTATTGTTTTACTTATTATAGTTATCTCAGTCAGCTTGTACCACCGTGATCCTACTAGTGTTCGCACAGCCAACTTTCTTATTACGAAACAACTACAGCATGCTGTCAATTATTTTCTCAGCATTGCTGCTGATACTAATATGATTACAAAAAACACCACATCACATCATACCTCCATAAAAATACAGTAAATAAAATAATACAAATCTAAACTAAGACAAAACGTAGACAATTAAACTTGACGATGAGTAAATGCGAGTCACGCTAGCACTCCAGAAAGCCAATTAGTATGTTCTAATGTCTGTGCAAGAACCTGCTGCAATCAGACAATGTGACAATTGGCCTCCTCCACTAAGTGGCACTAAATGTAGCCAGTGGCAGGTATCAGTGAAGGGTTTGTTTTGTAAAGATGGTGTATCACTGTTGGGGTGATGTCTCACCCTCAGGTGTCACATTTAATAGAGTATATTTACATTTGTACACTATCATAACTAGTATGTTTGCAAGGGACAGCAAGATTGAAACTATGTACTGCTATTATTTTTGTCTCTTACTATTTAACCCTCGCAATGTCCTAAGGCATTTCAGCAGACTAGCAGCAGAGGGAGCAAACCACGGAATGTCATATGTCCATGTTGTGGTTGCTGCCCTCTACTGGCAAGTGCACCGGGTCATTTTGACGCATAGTACAGCGCGAGGGTTAAGTTTGTCATTTTCTTCCTGCATTCCCAGCCTTAATTTTTGTATCTGCATCTCTGACATAGCCTCCTAGGGATCAGTGCTACTGTCTTCCACTAGGGTGCCTCATTTTTAAATATTCTTATACACACATACTGACATACACATTACACACTGCACACCTACTGTACCACATTCATTCTAGGTTGGTGTGTAGGAAAATGTTATTCCCAGTGAAAATGATGGTTGAGTAAATCAAGATTCTAGTCTGCAGCGGAATAGTATTAGCGGAATAGTATTTTGAAATGGACAAATGGGGTGCTGTGTTTCCTTTGCCAGAGCTGTTTAATTATTGTTTCTAAAAAGAAAAAGAATAAAGCAGACACGAGTAGACTTCTCTTGCTGATGGATATCCTCAATATTGTGAGGAAAATGTATTTAGTTCTTCAATGTGTAAATATTGAGCTTTTCATCTTAGCAGAAATAGACAAAAAACTGACAACCCAAGCTGTCTGGCTGTGCCAGTATTCTGTGTGTGTGTGAGAGCTGATTCCTCAGCTCTAGGGCAGATGGCAGCAGGCTGCAGACACCTGGGGGGGATGGAGTTAATTGCCTGCCCTTGGCCAAGGTTAACCTTTCAGTCCCTACCCAGACACACACACACACACACCTGCACCCCTTAAATTATGGCCAAAGTCCTTCATTTTTCAATGAATTACAGCAGTGATGGGATTTACTCTGCCTTCCTGGGTGCGTGGGTGTTAGAAATCATCCGCTAGAAAATGTCACAGCGTCGTAATGAAAGGCTGCAGAGCGTTTAGCAACCCGGACAGATGTAGGCCTAGGTACATGATGCAGTGGTGGGAATAGGAATCCAAGATGGAAACATTTATGAGATCAAAGATGGAGTGAAAGGGCAAGTAAAGAGCGTTTCGTGGAGTATGTGAGGAACTATTCGTTCCTAGAGAAAATTATCAAGAAGCATTATACTTGAACTGGACACTTTTTTGTATTTGTTCAAGTCCAAATGCAGCCCAACGTTCCTGTAACAAGGCTTGAAATATCCACATGCCAACAGTGTTTCAGCCTGTTTCTATACATTTTTTTATCACTGGTTTCCAAACATGCAGAGGGCTTTGCCACAGAGTCAGGTTTATTTATATAGCCCTTACTGTAATTTCCGGGCTATTAACCGCGGTTAATACATTGATTTTGCAAACTGTTGGTATCTCTGCGTCTAATACTCGGGTGCAGTCTATACACGGGTAACATTTTTTACCTACTAACTAATGGATATGCCTACTACCTGGTTACCGGTAGCAACCCGAACTGAACTTGGAAAAAGAACAAAAAAGGATAATGATTTGGCCTTTTTTGAGTGAAATCCAGGTAAATCCATCTGGCAGTAGTATAGACTTTGAGCCATGCTGTTTGTTGGCGACTTGGCTTGTTAATAACACAGTAGAAAACAATAGTAAACCAGTATGTTGAAGTGGGTGGTGTCAGATTTTTTTTTTTTTTAACTAAATTGCGGTTAATACACGGATGCGGTTAATAGACACATTTATTTCTAAAAATTACATAAAATACTCACCTGCGGTTAATAGACGGTGCGGTTAATAGTCGGGAAACTACAGTAATCACATTATATTCTCAAAGGGGGCTACACAATCCCACATTTGACATGGAAACAAACAACACTTTTGTCACCCCATGGAAAACAATCTATTAAAACCACCTGGGTAAATAAGACATGAACAAAAAATTTGAAGGGACTACAGAAGGAGGGATCCACTTTACCAGGATAGTCAAGGATGCAATAGGTGCCTAGTGGAAAACATATATATATAATATGCATCACAAAGTGTCCAGTCAAACAGAGAAGCTCATACATTGTTTGAAATATGTTGTATAATGGTCAGTCACATTTTTTGGATGGATGCCACATGAGGATATTACCAGAGTCCCAGTTATGGTCAGGTCTGTTCACCACCCCTCTTGTCTGCATACAGCACACCACCTTCATCGCAGACACAGGAGACATGTAAGCGAAACAACGTTCTTACACTTTAGACAATGTGTAATATGTGTAATGGCACCCAGACAGAGCAAGTGGCCTCGCAATGGAGACAATTTCTTAAAAGGACCACAAACCCCACACCTGGCTGTACTTTTTTTTAACCCTAAATTATTATTCTTAAGTGTATCAGAAATTATTTCCTAGTCCACTAAAGTGATGTTTTGATAGTCATAAAGCTGGTGTATGTGATGCTGGAGAAAGATTTATTTGAGCTCAACATCCAAATAAATTCCTCTCTTCAGTGTTCCATCAGAAGCTCCGCCCACAAATTGAACACAACAGTGTTGAGTGATATGGTCTGCGTCTATGAGAGCTTTTCCCATAGGAAAACACATCTCAGCGTTTATTGGACAGTAGGCTTTCTTTAATGCAATTTTGTCCTGCCTGGAAGCTCAGCCCTCTATATGATGCTTGGCAGATTTCTCAATGAGGGCGGACCCCGTAATTAACATCCAATCAGAAAGACGTTCTACTTCGTATACAGGAAATCAGAGAGTGCTCGATACGGTAGACAGACGGTGTTCGTATTTCCTATACTTTTTTGCAATCTATTTATAGAGTTCTCAGTTCGTTTGGTAATTAAGCCTATTTTGTTGAGTTGTTTGTGTTTTGTGATTAGAACTAGCAACATAATTGATATGCTTTTTATTAAACATGGCAGACACAGTGTTTCTTTACAGATTGGAGAAGTCAGTTGACTAAGCCAAATAAGATACTTCAGGATAGGCGCCTTGTAAAACAAATGCCCACCAGTGATTTTAATTCAATAGCAACAATTTCAGCCATGTTGTATCTGTGCTTCCCCTGTTTTTGAAAAGACCACTGATTTAATATAGCGTTATTCATTTTTACACACTTTTATTCTCTTATAGTCAGCGATTGCAAGATAATGTCAAATTCAAAGAATATCTACTCGCAGTCCACTGTCGGCCTGTTCTGTGTACGTGCTGAAAAGATTATCCAATGTTGCTACACAGCACTGGCTCTATAAGTTAACACAATCAAAGTAGCCAGTAGTAATAATATAGCCATGGCAAAGCATTTCCAATGTGTGGGGTGGAGATTATTAGGAAGCATGAGATGTGTAATTGTTTTGATCAAATATAAATATGAACAAGCTCTCTCTAGAATGACTACATTAACCGCAATTTTTGACAATTTATTTGTTAAAACGATTGGCGTTACAGTTCAGTTATATACCACAACAGCACATTTCAGTAGTAAGTTTGAGGACACATGGATCAGGCATCCTTCAGGCATAGACAGATGTTAGGCTAGTTTCACACTGTCTAAATCCAATCTTCTTATTCACTGTTCGCCTTATATTGCAAGTGATCAGATCATAATTTTATATGAAACTTTAATATTGTTATGGCAATTATGTGATGCATCAGAGGCGATGTTGCCAGAAAAATATTGATTTTTTTTTTTTTTGTAGAATGACACATTCTACTCATATAAAAACAAGAGTAGTATAATGGGTTACTTTCTACAGGGAGCAATTAAGTGAAGGAATGCATTAATTTTGTTAAACGTTTGTGTAATACATATCTTTTGAGTCATGACTCAAACATTGCTAAGGGGTCAGAAACAAGTGAACAGCATGCTGGTTTTAGGCACAGCTTTAAGCACCCTCTTATAGACACATACACACTACACACATCAAATTGTCAAATATAATTATTTTCATTTCACTGCATGGCTTTCTCATTGCTGACTCTAATTTGAGGCGTCAAGCATTCCCCCTTCCATATTTGAACTCTTTCACATCTAGGGTTATGTGTGCCTGTTTTCAAAACTGCCAAATTATAACCATATTTATCATCTGGATCTAATTTTGCTATTGCGGCCTCTTTATGAACCTGATCATGTTTAGCCTGTAGTAGATATTTGTGTGTTTGTGTGTGTGTCTCTGAGCGGAATGAATGTGCCTGTTAGTGTAAGCATATGCTAATATATTAAGTTTGTTCACTCTGTAATTAAACTGATTTAATTAATAGCTACAGCATCTCGCTTGCTCACTTTGTTAGACACATACACAGCATTCCCTTTTATATACTGTATATTTCTACCCCACTGCTTAAAGTAGTGAGATGTCATTAATTAGGCCTTAAAGGTAAGATAATTGTAAGCTAATACGCTTTTTGTCAAATTCACCATATATCGTTATATATAGTTTACTGTTCTGTGCGTACTGAAAAAACAATCTGGTACTTTACACAGCCCTGGCTCCGTAAATAGGAACATAAACAAAAATATCAAACACCACTCATAACCAGTGTTGGGCAAGTTACTCATGAATTGTAATAAGTTACTATTTGCTTATTACTCCTTCAAAAAGTAATATTATTTTACTTATTACTTGGTATTAAAATGCATTAGTAACATTTCTAGTTACATTACTATATTACTTTCACAATCATTACCCTGTCTCGCCTCTTCCAAAAAATGACAACATGTGTAGCCAGCTCATTTTAGAATTGAATCCTCTTTATTGGAACAATAGTACTGTATGCGTTAGGAGTCGACAATCAGACATTATCAGTGAATTCAGTGAAAACATTGCAGCCTCTCAAACCAGATGATTGGACAGGTCGCTATATTAGTTTACTATATTATTGTTTGTAATTGGTTACACTACTTGTTACTGAAAAAAGTTATATTACAGTATCTAATTGCTGCCCAACACTGCTCACAATAACAATGCCCTTGGCTTCGCAATGCGTTTCAATGTATGGAGCGGAGCTTCTGAAGGAGTTTGTATTGATTTAAGCTCGAAGTTAGGAAGCGTTCTCGAGAATGACTAATGCCTGATTTCCACCGGGCATCTCAGTTCCGTCACGTCAGCTATCTATTTTTGCTGCATCCGCTGCACTGCAACCTACCCCACCTGTAGCGTGTCAGAAGTGGAGCGTTTTGTTGTGTTTTTGCAGAGTTTCCATAGCAACAAACAAACAGAAATGATGAGTTCTATCTGATTGGCCGTTGATTGCTTTCAGAAGTGTTCCAGAAGCTTCTTTTGTCGAAAATAGTGCTGCCTATTTAATGCGGAGCCGAGTGGAGGGCTGCTTCTGTGACGCTTCTGGGACGCTTTGGTGGTTCATTTGCATTGACAAGAGCTCCGTGACGGAGCCGGAAAGCGACAAATTGGGGGTAACCCTGTCTGTCCAGTTCTATGTACTTGAGTTGACCCGTTCTAACCTCAGTTCATAGACTGACTGACTGATGATAAATAGTCTACTCAAATGCATAAAACCAGTTCACAGGAGGAAGGATCTGCTCCAAGGGCACAAGACACTTTTATTTCATGTCACTTGAGGGGATGAGTTTGTGTGAGAGAAATGGGGGAATGCAAACATTGTTAGCATTCGAGCATTGTTCGAGGACTGTTTGTTAGTCTTAAAAGAAGCATTTTGAAGTGATGTAGTTAGTAGTAGTAACAAAACAGATGTTTTCTGAGAGCACGATAGTGTGAGAACAGGGATTTAAGTGAGGTCTTGTCAGGGCTGGAAAGCCCTGTTTTCTTTTCACCCTGTTTCGCCCTGGGATTGAGGATTTGTTACAAAAACACCCCCAACCTAATCCTTTTAGCTCCATTTGCTTAATTTTTTCTCTTTTCGTTCTTTTCTTTAGCATGTTCAGGCAGATTCAGCAACTGACACAACTTGACAACTATAAGACAACTTGCTCTTAATTACAGAACTAAATAGTGGTATTCAAATATTGTATACATGCTACACACACACACACACACACAGTGCCTGAGGCTTATTTAGAAATGCTGCGGACGTAGAAAAGACTGCAATGCCACTCTGCATAAAGTCCCTGATTTTTAAAAGACAAACTTTCCTCTCTACTCTCTACGGAAGCCTTAACCCAATTGTATGTAAATTATGGAGGATGAAATTATTTTACGTTATTACATTGATATGGCTTTATATATTTAATAGGCCTACACATAATTATAATAGTTAATTCATACTTTTAATAAATATTTATGTTGTTTACAAGGTCGGGCAATAACAGCAGTTTAAGATAACATATTTTAAAGACCTTTTTTCTGGCAGGTTGAATGTTCATATTATAAACACAACAACAATAGTACCATGTAGTAAGTAGTGTTGGCAAAAGTATCGTTTTTTTTTTTATATACATATCGATTCAGTATATTATAAACTGTTTCAATACTCATTTTCCGCAGTATCGATACAGAAATGCTCATTCTCGCGATGCAGCGAGTTGACACACACACACACACCGCTGCAGTGCCCACAGTCACAGGCTCAACCGTGCTGATATTCATTATAACAAGATGACAATCTAGAATGTGATACTGCTTTTATACAACAGTTTAAAACTGTGATAACAAATTACTTGTTTATCTATCTATTTTGCTCCGCCAACACAAATAGTTCCCGGTGGGGACTATTCTTCTACTGTATAGACCGGTGTTATGTTGCCACGGCACGCAACATATAAACATCTACACGTTACCTTAGGGCAGCTATTACTATATTGTGTACCCTCTATTTATCTGTGGCCTGTTTGCATTTATTGCGCATTGAAATAAAATGCTTACATCTAGTAAGGATGCCTCCTGGGCGCCTCCCTTGGGAGGTGTTCCAGGCACGTCCAGCTGGGACGAGGCCTCGGGGAAGACCCAGGACCAGGTGGAGAGATTATATCTCCAAACTGGCCTGGGAACGTCTCGGGATCCCCC
>JAOEGT010101274.1:0-13168 GCA_025447795.1 Speoplatyrhinus poulsoni | reverse complement strand
AAACATATATTTAATGTATTCAATTTATACAGAATTATTTTGTTAAATCACGACATGTTTAAATAAACAGTATATTCTTGTAAATCGAATATGATTTCCTATCATTTTGAAATACAGAAAAATGTAGAAATACAATTTTTTTTAACAGTGTAAAGGTTATAAAATTATAATTAAAATGAAATTACTAGGCTTGATCATACTCACAGTAGATCATACAATTAGACATCTAATTTAAAACAATCATTGACAATTAAATGTAATTTTATTTGAACTTACATTTGAACTGATAGTCTTCTATCTTGCTGCAAGAATGTTGACCAAGTATTTACCCTTTACAAGTACACATCCTTCCATATGACCAAGGAATAGAGCAAGACATAATATTCTCACACAGAATAGAATGTGCACCATCCAATAAAAGTTTGGTTTGAAAAGGGTGATTTGACTAGTGGCTATATTGCCTCCAGCATGGTTGCTGAATAGACATTTGCCTATTTTTAATTTAGTGTCTGATGAAATACCTAATTTGATTTTTCCAGATAAATTCTCTCCACTTCTGTGTGAGAGCTATAGGACATTGAGGAGTGCGACAGCACATTTAGCTTGAATTATTGAACTCAAGAGTTCACAAATGTAGCTGCCTAGATATAATTTAGTTTTTAAACCCAGCCAATTTATAATTTCATGTCCCAAAGGAGAATGTATGATTATATTCTACAAAACAGTATTAGGGCTGCCATGAATAGATAACACTTCATTAATTTAGGCTGTTGTGTTTTTTTAATATTTATTTTATTATGTATTCCATGACGAATGTATCTTAACAAAAACTTTCATAAAAGTTTCATAAAAGGAATTATTAACTGACCTACAATAATCATGGTTTGAATAAAATCATATATGCAATCCATCTTAATTTGAATAAACCTGTGCTTTTGCAGGTTTGAGCTAAACAAGTTAGGGTCTGTTTTGGGTCTCCAATGTGGCTAATTACTACAGGAGTGTAGCTGCAACTGTGCACGGCACAAGCCACATGCAGCTTTGGCAGCATAACATTCATTTTCCTAACCAGTCTAAAGTATCCACAAGCATCCTGAGGAGGTTACTGGAAAAATGATGATGGGTGGTGTGAGATTATAAATTATTAAAACTATGCTCTTTTATAGGTATTAGTGAATAAAGCATAATCACAATTTATTATCATTACTTAATATACTTTTTATTACATCTTAAAATCTTAAATGTATGCTATCTGTTTCTGATGTGTAATGCAATGCGAATATGTTGGCACAGCCAATAGACATTTCCTTAAAATGGAACAATGTGCTGTGCAGCAACAGAAGTGGTTCTAGAGGTTCTAGGTTCTGCCATCATCCTGTGCATTTGTACTGCTGAAACACAGCAATCTGGGCTAGTAAAACGCAAACAATCACTTTGTGGTTAGCCAAGTGAACTTTGTTCAACCCACGGCATATATGGACAGCCCAGCTCCTCCCTGTTTATTAGCCTGCTGTTCAGTCCATTGCCGTTCACGTTCATTGAACTCACGGCAGGTGTTCAGCCTACGCTGCTCCCATAGAGGGTGGCTGTGGAAATGTTCAGACCAGGAAGTCTCCTGAACACGTGACACTTGTGGCCAATGGGAAAGGTGAACACGCTTAGAGTACGGAGATAGAGATCAACACGATGAAAGAGCAGAGTTTTTTTAACAGACAGTCGAGGAGAGAGGACTGTTTTTAAAATGACTACAGCTGTGACAAATTGTAACTTTGATTGATCATTGCATTTATTAATACAAGTTATATTGTTTGAAGTCCTAAGTGTGGGAGTCCTCTTTTCCTGCTGGCCGAATTAGATCACGACAGTGGCACTTCCGGTGGAAGTAGTGAAGTACTGAGTTGATTTGTTTGGATTTAGAAACTAGCTAAAGTGAGATATACAATATTATGATATTCACTCGCTCGATTTTGCAATCGGAGCTCGGGGACAACATGTGCTGTTCATGGTTGTACATACAACCAGACACAACTTTATGTTTGGAGTGCTTCAACCATACCTCAAACGAAATCGGAATGTTCCTGTCAGAGATAGTGCAGTTTCCACTGCCTCCTAAATGACAACGAAGCAAAAAGATTTTGGCACAAAAACATAAAAAATACCCCCAAAACTGGTTTAGCAGTTTTTAGCATTTTTAAATCTATAGAGTTACCATCACCTAACATTAAAGTAAATGTGTGTAACCGTTGTCCCCAGTTATAATATCAATTTAGAACTGTATAAAGAGCTTTTCACATGGAAAGTAACACCCACTATTTACTTTCAGTGAGAAGCAGGGAGGTCAGGTGTGCTATTGGGCTAAGCAGGCTAGGTGGTCTAAGCAGGCTTGATTAGTTAAGCAGGCTAGGTGGGCTAAGCAGGCAAGGTGGGTTAAGCAGGTTTGGTGGGTTAAGCATGCTAGGTGGGCTAAGCAGGCTAGGAGGGTTAAGCAGGTTATGTGGGTTAAGAAGGCTAGGTGGGCTAGACAGGCAAGGTGGGTTAAGCATGCTAGGTGGATTAAGCAGGTTGGGTGGGTTATGCATGCTAGGTGGGCTAAACAGGCTAGGAGGGTTAAGCAGGTGATGTGGGTTAAGAATGCTAGGTGGGCTAGACAGGTTAGGTGGGTTAAGCATGCGAGGTGGGCTAAGCAGGCTAGGTGGGCTAAGCAGGTTAGGTGGGTTAAGCATGCTAGGTGGGCTAAGCAGGCTAGGTGGGCTAAGCAGGTTAGGTGGTGGTACAGCGGGCGCATGTCTTGAGAGTTGGTGCTTGTGTGCATAAATCAAGAACACCTTTGCATGCCCACCTCCAATATAAAATATATTAACTAGAGATGACTGCGTGGGACCTTCTTTTTCACTTTATTTTCACATTATAGCAAGCCTACAGCCAAACCAACTGACAGATTAATAGAATTGTCAAAACGTTATAAATGTTTCCTCACAGACAGTCAGAAAATGCTAATTGAACATATGAATTATTTTAAAACAGTGAAGGAAATGCACCAATCATATGCCATCATTCACCAAATATGTATTATTACATATAATAAAATGTACATATAATTCCTAACTAGTAAAAATTAAAGGGTATGAGATTACAGCTAGGTTTATCAGTCATTGTTTGATTACTGTGGTGTTCCCATGCTTACGTCCCATCACTTCCATGACTCTGGACAGTTTGCCTTTGACATGAGAGGCGGGGCAGTATGGAGGACATAGAGATTGTTTCCCATCTGAAAAGGCCTTGATATGTCTGGCCCATATGAGACTAGCACAGCGCTGCATGGTTTCAACCCCAAGGGTAATTACAGACACAAATCGAGGAGTGTCCTTTCCAAAAAAAGAAAAGAATAATAACTAGGTCGACAACATGCTGCATTTCGTTTTCCATCCGGTGTTCCCAGCCATCAATCGCTTCCCAACCTGAGTGCACGCCATCTCAATTTGACCGTCTGATGCCCTCGGAGGGGATTTGATACTCATCAGTTTTCTCTGCAGCTGTCTACCTTAGAAGGTGTATGAGCTGCTGTTTGCCTGCTTGGATTCATAATAACAGCTTTGTGTCAATGAACTTACACGCTGCACTATCTCCATAGACCTCATGTATCACACGTATCCCAAAATCCTGGGATACAGTGACTGCTGCTCTGAGCACCTACCACGGAACATAGAAAAGGTACACTGGAAAGGTTTGTAACCTGAGTCACAAACCTTTTATGTAAGTTATTAGGTGGAATCCCTGATATTCCCTACTACTACTTGTAACCACCCTTGAGCAAGTTAGCTAACCTTTACACGCTTCACAATATTTGTCATTGTAGTCTCTGTAAGTAACTTTGTTGGCTAAATTACTAAATTGTCTGAGGTGTTTGGTGCTCATCAAGTATCAGCCCTTGTGACAGCTTCCTGCCAGCCTCCATGAATAAATAACCATTGGAATGCCACAAACTCGTACCACCAAGCTCCCATGTCTGAGCAACGAGATGGCGGGTTCATAAGGAATACATCAAGTGGCAGTGTTGCAACAGCCAACATCAAATATAAATGCCTGTGTGGCATTGCAAACCAGCATTACATGTCTATCAATCTGACAGTTCAGCTAAGATGGCTGAACATTCTTATGTTCAGCACATTTGCACCATCAATTACAATGAAATACTGCTTGAGGTTTAAAAACAGGAGACTTGTGGATACAACCCTGTCAGAATTGCTGATAGCACACTGCTAGCACAGCAACTGAGGTCGTAGGGCCAGCAAACATATCAAAACAGAGTATTTAGTTCTAAAATGCTCTAAAACATCATCAAGCAAAAACAAGTGGGTTTTTGGGTTACGTACTGTACATAGTTCCGTACACTTAACAAACGCTTTAAATCCAACCTTTCCTTAAAATAGTCATGCTATTTCCAAATTGCTTCAGTTGAGGGTCTGAAAGATCACAAACAATCCCGTTGTAATCACTAACTGCATTCTCCAATCCAATAAAATTAATCCTTACTTTATAGTATTTGTATTTTATTTAGCACTGTATCCGTTAATTGAACTTAAGACATTGAAAATGAACTGTTTACTGAATGCAATCGAGGCATTCAAGTCAGTCAAGACAAGATTACTGCATTAATCAGTATGAGCTGAATGGTTTGTATGATCTGGTACTGTACATACTGAATGATGACGGTAGGTGTTTAGATTGAATCAGTAAGAATCTGCTTTTTGTAAACACTGCTACACCCTCCATCCCCCAGATCACTACTACTAAGCAATAGGGCTGTGCAAAAATGTTTTTGTTATTATTGTATTGCAATAGTTTCTTTCATGATACTGTATCGATTGAATTTGTATTGTATTTTTTACCTTCATTTTAAAAAGTCTCTAAATTATGTAGAGCAGTGGCTGTCAACCTTGGGGACGGAACCTCCACAATGGACACGATAATTACAAGATAATTTTTGCGGGTCGCTGCTGTCTGAAAAAAAGGAAGAAAAATAACAGAATAGAAAAAAACAGAAAAACACATTTTAGAATGGAAACTGTACTACCGTCACTTCTACTACATGTACAAGTGATCACATTTGTCTTGGCATATATTTTATTGAATGTGTGAGAGTCAGAGTGTTCCTGCACTTTATAGATTTAACAAAAGATGCCACTGAATTGCCAAAAATTATCCATTGTCCAGTTGTCCATTTTACTTTGTCCAGTCATACAGTTGTTTAAAGGAATGAGAGAATGTCAATATATAGTGTGATTGTGATAGGACAGGGTCTTCAACACTATTGTGGCTTGTTACACACACTGAAGCATGGAGCACCAAGCTCTGTTCACTGATGTTGCTACTGTAGGAAGAGACACACAAGCCCTTAGCACTGTAGGAGGTCCATTGTGTGAAAAGCCTTTACACATAAATTAAGGAAATCCCGACTGACAGAAAAGCACTGAAGCCAAAAAGATGTTTAATAACCTACTTCTAATATGCTGTGGCACACCTGCCAAGCTCATTAGCTACGGGTTATTAAGATGAGGGATTACCTGCCTTTTATAAGCCAATTAAAAAAGATAATGTACTTGACAGATAGGTTGATCAACTTCAGTGTCATGCAGAAAGTGGAAAGAGAAATATATATTTATAAATGTTGAATTCTTCTGACTTCACCACTTGTAAGCAATGATATCTGCAATGACACCAAAATATTACAATGAGATACTGTACCTGTCAAATAAAACCAGCAATCAAGAAGCCTGAAGCAAAACCTTTGACATAGTTTAAAGTGTGGTTTGAATATATATACCAAAGGGCTAGCAAATCATTTAGTATGATTGATAAGACATATCCAGTTGCTACTGCAACTATGACTTTCACAACTATTCCTTTAACATTCCCACTTGGTTTCTTGCTTTTAATCAAGCATGTCAAATACACTTCTAGCTTGACACTGTTCACAAGGTAGGAAAACAGCTTGCCAATTAAAACCTTCACAGGACCGAGTATATCCCATGTTAAAATATGAATGGTGAATAAAAGCCTTTTGGTGGTTTGTGTTTGAGTAGCCTGTAACACTGTAACATACAGAAGTGTCAATAGTATGAATAAGCAAGTGAATTTATGAAAGGGCATTCTTCTTTGTAATGTACTTACTAAAGGACGATATGGGAATCTATGATAAAACAGTACAGTCCACATAATATGGTATGTTTTTTTGACTGACATTTATCATGTTTAGGTTATAGGCTACTCAAACTGCCTTAGAAAAGCAAAATGAATGCTTAGTGAACGTTATTTAGATGAATAACAAGCAGTCATATTCTACCTCCGCATATTGACTTCTATACAGGTCCAAGGTCCATACAGCCTACTATAAAAGGCAAAGCATTTGTTTTAATGAAAGATCTGACTAGTGTGAGCTTTCACATTTAAAATATGAAAAAAGTCTTACTTAAAACATCCAAACAAAACATCTGACCCTGAATCTCAGCGTTATACTAGGCTACTGAAATAAGGAAGATAATTTACAGCAAAGGTTTTTGCTAAAGTTAGCCTTCCATAAGCACTATCATTTTATTTTTATTGCAGTTTATTTCTTTATACTACATCATTACAAGTAGTAGGGCATCTATCGCTATAAGTTATTTCTAATAGATAGTTAAAACATTGGGGATACATCATAATATCTCTTTAGTTCTTTACAGCGGGATGAAGGGGGGGAGGGTCCTTAAGGTTTAACATAGCTTTAATAGCGTACAATATAAACTGTGTACTCTATATGCAGGGTTGGACTGGGACTGAATAACGGTCCGGGACATTGAAGCCGACCACCTAGAGAACCATCTAGAGTAGATCTTGTTGGCAAATACAAATAGCCTACACACCATCAACTATAATAAATTATGATGCAGTAGTTTATTAAACTTTGTAGATAGCCTGGCCCTTTCTATTAGCCTTTTAGTTGTTTTTAAATATACATTTCATCACAAATACATTTCAGCACCAAAAAAAAGACTTTACCGCCAATGTTAACAACCTAATCCAATTAGCTAGGCTATACCAACTCTAGCCAACAGGGTAAACTTTAGAAAAATTAAAACAAAAGCTATCGTTTAGATGTTTGAATAAGGCCTAAACGTAGAAAATGTTGCTGCTTGTACCTGACATCTCTTATATAGCCCGTACTGCATCTCTGGGCTGCTGACTGACACTTGGCTTGGGGTGCAACATAGGCCTGTGTGTTTCGTCTTTTACATTTGAAGAGTAGTCGTCTTCTCATTTTTTCCACACGTATCTACCTGCCCTGCACTCGATTTATTTGAATAAGAAACTAAAATGACAAAATATCTCATACACCACCTTGCATTCGATTCTATTGTGTGAAAACGAATTTGAGCCAATCAGATCTCCGCATAAACAAGGATCAGTCCAAGATAGGAGGGTCCACTGGTATCTCCCCTTAATTTTGAATGTATTAGTTTGGCCCAGTCTGACAAAAACACAGAGACAGCGATGCACTGAGTGTAGTGCAGCAGATGCTTCCAGATGGCCGGCCCAGTCAGACAATGTAGAGTAAAACATTAAATACTAAAAATACATAAAAACTATTTGACCACTGGCCGGTCCACACTGGCCGGATCGGCCTTGAATAGACCGTTCGTGCCAGTCCGTTCATGTGTACATTGTATATGTGTGTAGTTTTGCAGATATGACGCTGTATAGTCACCGGTGTGGGAAAGGATTATGAGGTGACAGCAGCAAGGGAGATCAGGTTTCCATTCTGAGCGTTAGCCTTAGAGCTCTTCCTGGTCATCAAGGTTAAGCCATGCGGCACATAAGCCTTTCTCTGACCTATCAATGTTTCAGAAATTCAACCTTTCAACATCATTGTATTGTATGTATGTATTCATTGTAGTTAAAAGATATGTTCATAAATATGGCACATACTGCATCTGTGTGACAAACACACTCTCAAATGTGTCATTTTATCAACCTTTAAGGTGCAGTCAGCATTTGTAAGATAATACACTTTATCTAAAATTCAGTAGCTAACTCCTCAAGGTCTGTCTGTTCTGTCTGTGCGCTGAAAAAAGATGCTAGTGTTTCTAGTTGCTACACAGCTCTGGCTCTGTCTGGGAACACAAAAAATGTGTCACAGTCTCAGACCCTATCCTAGCCCTGGCAATGCGTTTCCATCGTGTGGGGTGGAGCTCCTAAGGGAGACCCATATGGCATTGAAGGAAAAGGTGTTTGGTTATCAATGAGTTCAAATAGCATTCATTCTTTCATCGCTGACTCAACCTTTAACTTAGACAGGAATCAAGCATACATTAGCTATTGTGTAGCTATGTAGTCTGTAAAGTATAAAATAGTTTAAAGGCAAATGGGAGCCTAAATCAAGTTTTTTTTTTAAGTTATGTTAATTAATGTCACATGGGATGTCTTCAGGTTTGACATGCTCTGAACTCCTGCCTCTGAATCATGTTTTCTACACCACAGGTTAGAGGTTAAATGTTGACTGTGATCCGCAGGATATTCTGAGCACATTGAATGTTTCACTCTAGTGTCTTCTGATTGGTCACCTATATCAGCATCTGATTATTGTACTGTATCCATTTTTTTACTTATCTTTTATTATTTATTTATATTATATTATACATACAATTACATTAATTCAATGTGATAATGTATTACTGTAGGTTTGGCAATGCCAAAACTAGCAAATACTCACAACATGTATTTATTATCAAGATGCATTTATTAATTGATATCAAAAGTAGTAAAACTGGAATAGATTAAAAAAGAATGAGTCAATTAATAAATAAAATAAAAAGTGTGAAAAATAGGAAAATAGAAGTTAGCATTACTAAGGGCTATAATCCTGACCATGTACAGTACAGGATTTAATAGGAATCACCAAGACCAATAAGATAAATGGAAAAAGGAATCAGTATAACAATACTCAGCCCTCACTATGTTGGAACAAGTTTGTAGTGTGGACATAAATAACCTCCGTTAAGCTACAATGTTGTTGCAGGCTCAAGCTGACTGTGTTAGTGAACTGGGAGGCAGGACTATCTGTCAGTGGATAAGACAGGCAGTGATTCAGTAGTCCTGGACAGTAATGGCAGCTGTTGCAGTTGACTAAAGCCAAAGCCAGTGACAGGCTTTACCCAAGCAGTTGAATAAACTGGCACAACTATCATTCTCCAAATCAGCAACCGATAGCAACAAGCAACCCGGTAATCAGTAACACTAAAGTAAGCCCCGACTCATCGTTAGGCACCTACGAGTCACCCGATTCGTTTGGTCAACATTTCAGATTCTTCTGCATCGGAGGAGCATAATTATTCTAGGTCACGTTGATCCAGGCTCACAATGGCCGTACACTTTCCAATCTGTTAAGTGCAATTAACTGGTCCCTGCGCATGCAATCTGTTTTCATTTCATCCATCCTAATAGAAACAATCATATTTTTCCCTGGAAACAACCCCTCCATCCCTCCTCCTCTTTATGAGGAGATAAACTTGGCATGTCCCTCCCTATGTCTAGTGGGAGCTTTACCAATGGCTTCTACTCTCTCTCTCTCTCTCTCTCTCTCTCTCTCTCTCTCTCTCTCTCACTCTCTCAAACCTCCCCCAAACTATTTTCCTCGACCTTCATTTCTCCCTGTCCACTTCACCCACTCACTGCCACATACCTCTTCAATAATACATACGTACACACACACACACACACACACACACACAAGACCGTAGCCGCAGGCTTGTGTTTTGCCTCTGGGCTTTCACTCAGTAAAACCTGCCCTGCTTCCTACTTATTTGGAGACCCTCATTAACCCTGAGGGATGGTGGGCAGTTGTTCAGCTGTTGTGCTTAATGCTAACTGACAAGGGTGACACATACACAAATGTAACATTCTTTTCAAGTAGGGAGGGAATCATAGAATAGCTCCACGTCATGATAATGACGGTATTATGATTCTGCAATACTCGATATGTTTGTAACTGAAGAAGGAAAATACCCTTTAAAGGCGAATAGCAGGAATACATTTTTCATAAATGCTTTATTTAGTTGTGATATATTGTGATATGCTTACCCAAACTGTCTGACCCGCAGATCAATCAATGGTGCCTATCATCATTGATTGGACAAGTTACTCTGGAATTGTAATAAGCTACTAGTTACTTAACCCGTCCTTCAAAAAGTAATAATATTAATTTACTTATTACTTGGTATTAAAAGTAATTAGTTACATTACTATATTACTTTCACAATTACTACCCTGTCTCGCCATTTCCGAAAAATGACAACCTGTCTAGCCAGCTCATTTTTATAATTTATTCCTCTTTATTGGAACAATAATGAACCTTAGGAGTCAACAATCAGCCAAAGTGAAAACATTGCAGCCTCTCAAACCAGACGATTGGACAGGTTGGTTCAATTAGCCTACTCTAAGTTTGCTAGGACCAGAAATATCGATCTTGTAACCCAGTAACTATTAGTTACTTGGATTAGTAATTATAATATTATTACTGTTTTGGAAATAGTATTAGTTACACTAATGAATAAAGTAAAACTATTACAGTAATGAGTTACTAGTAACTAGTTATTGCCCAACACTCCCTATTATACTGTATTTACTGAGTTTCTTCTTCTTCACCGCATGTTGGTCCTCATTCATTTGATTCATTTGAAGTGTCATGAGGTATTGACTGTTAATCAAATTGTCAAATATTCAAATATTCCTGTTGGGATATTTTGTCCCACCCCTTAACCTTGCAAAGAAAGCCACACTATCTTTCATTCTTATAAGCAATAAACGTAGCTGTTTATGGTCTGTAATGATCTATTGAAAAACACTTACACAGTTAATTAAAGTCCTTGCCATAACATAACACTATAAATGGTTCCTGTATAGTTTTCTAGTGCTGTTATGTTTAGAAATAAAAGCAATATCAACTCTTACTATAAAAATATCTGTTCTAAATGTGGGTGTATGTGCGAGCTGTCATATATTTTGCTGCCTGTTTGTCAGACAGATGATTCACACATCAATACCAGATTTTACATGGTTCAGAGTTTAGGAGTGGGTGCGTTATTGGAAGTGTTATATCTTGTTAAATATTCTGTGATTCATACCAAAAAAACAAATATTATAATGCTGGCTATGGATTCTAGCCTGGTAAAACCATCTCCACAATTTGTTCCACTCCGCAAAACCATCTGGGAACTCTCTATTCAGTAATTTCTGACAAGAGGTGGTGCCAATAAGTGTCAATCAGAACTTTAATACGTGATAGGACAGGTGGTAGCAGACAACTGGACCATTTTTAACCAATCAAAAGAAGAGCCACAGTATAGGACACAAGCAGCTGCCAGCACCAAGTAAACTACCAGGACCCTGACTGGGCTGTAACTGGCTGACAGTTCCTAAACTGATACTGATACTAATAAGGCCGGCAGTGGCACAGTGGGTAGAGCGGGGTGACAGGTGATCCAGAAGTAGCTTGTTGAACCCCGCTAACTCCTCAACAAGTGTCAAGGTGTCCTGAGCAAGACACCTAACCTAACTGCTCCCGGTGGTTGGATGTCACCTTGCGTGGCTGACACCACCATCGGTGTGTGAATGTGAAGGGGTGAATGTGAGGCTATACTGTACAGTGCTTTGGCCAGAAGGTTGGAAAATCGCTATATAAATGCATTGAATTTAAACAAAGCAGAGCAAATCTTAGTAGTCCACTGACAAAAGGGTGGTTTTACCAGGATGTCAATGTTCTGTTTAAAAAGGTTAATTCCTTGATGTTTTATTTAGCATCCCTAATGTCTGCCACAGTTCACTGGAAGGAGTAAAAGGTGTGAGCAATGTGAGCCACTCTGCACTAACACGGGGAAGGCGATGTTCTCTTCAAACCAAAACAATGCTTTTGTAACATCAGCTTCAACCACAATAAAGTGGTGTCCCATTCAATCTGTATTGATAACTGGAGTTTCTGGCATCAGGAAGATTCAGATAGGGCCACACCAACAGCTAATTAACCCTACTGACATATAAAAGGAGAAATGGACAGGCTATCTGCTTGTGTCAAATTGTTGTGTTATTTTACTGTATGCACTACAGCTGATGGAGGGAAGAATGAAACACCAGAGCCATGGAAATAACAGAGTTATGCCAACGGAAGTTCGGAACGATCCGCCATTGCTATGAAAAAAACGTTCCATTGGAGTGAACAGAGATGACGTAACTCTCTTTACATGGCTCTGTGAAACACCTGCTGAAATATACTAAACTGGCATTAAAGGTACATTCCGTTATTGTGTAATAGTAGCTTAGCGGGTTAGAGTATGGTGTGAGCCAATGAGAGCTCTAGGGGCAGGGCAGAGAACTCAAGCCACTCATCACGGTGGTTTACACGTGTGTGTGTGTGTGTGTGCGTGTGCGTGCATGTGTTTGTGCGTGTGTGTGTGCGTGTGTGCGTGTTTGTGTGTGTGTGTGTGTGTGTGTTTGTTGGGAAGGTGGTAAAACAAATCAAGGAGTGTATCTCTAATCACGCTGTCAACATTTCAGATGCATATTGAACTGTCCAATGTTGCAAAACAGTCCCACCAAGATTTGCAGTCATGGAGAGTACAATTGATGACCTTGTTATGGTTACCTATAGAATATGAGAGCATCTGCTTGTTTGTGTAGGCCCACAAAACATTTTATCCAGGATCTGTGCATCCCACCACAGGGTTTTGTGTCGATGGTTAACATTTGTGTTGTTATTTTCTAATAGCCTCAGCTGCATGCCTCCAAGCTGACACAGCAGTCACGTGTCGTGTTGGAAACTATATTTTCAAGTTGTCACTCAAATGGGCACAGGAAAAGTGCCTATTGGCGCAATGTAATGTTATCCATAATGGAATGCAAGCGTACGTAAAAGAGAATGTTTTGCTTCCTATCAAAATAACTCCTAGCAACATGGGTTAAGGAGAATCTGATTAAGAATACCTTTTCACAAATTCTTAGCAGAATCAGAACAAATACAAAACACAAATCGATGTGTCGGCATCGATTAATAGTCTCTGGCCCCTTACCTGTGATGGGTAGTAATGAGAAATACAGTAGGTTAGCCTCTCTGAACCGTTGGCTGGCTCACCATTGTAGA
>JAOEGT010101264.1:0-13169 GCA_025447795.1 Speoplatyrhinus poulsoni | reverse complement strand
ATGGAAATAAAAAACATATACACACACACACACACACACACACACACACACACACACTTAAATACTTTTATTTTCAGGATGTTGAAGACCCCCTCTTTTCAAAAACTTGTCCGTGTGGTTAACTCCTTGCGGGGGAATAACTTGGATTGTGAGTCATATATTACATTTGAAACAAAAATGTAAACATTCCAAATTTGACAAACATTCCAAATTTGAGAGATTTGAACTGTAAACCTTTCTGCGGAACTGGTCCCGGATCTGTGACGCTGTTTCCAGAAGCTTCCCAGAAGCTTCTTCCGTAGAATAGAAATGGAAATAGAAATACAGGAGTCGTGTGTCAGTGGAGGGACGCCTCCGGGAGGCACCGCTGCACACTAGTTTGTTCGCCTGCGTTGACTAAAGCTCCGCATCACAGCCGGAAGCACTCAAAGCAAACGGGAGAAACATTTCAGAATATATATATATATATATTTTTTTGCACTGTTTTGCTAATTTTTGTTTCGACTATAAATTATCTCGTCTCTCGCTTCCGCCTGAGGGACCAAGGTGTCGTCGTCACGAAAACGGGGGAGGGCGGGGAAGTAGGGAGTGCAGCCCCCTCCATCGTCGCGGTCCGTCTGCGGCCCTGAAGTGTTGAAACTTTTTTGAAAATATTTTTAGACGTTTTTATCTTTTTGCTCATTTCAAATGTTGGTGCTAATGTCTGCCCTCTCCCCACAGCGACCTGCCCCTGCCCTGGGGTCACATGACCCAGCCCTACTCCTCCACCGACCGCAGCAGCTCGCTTGGCTCCACGGAGAGCCTGGACCCGGCCGCGCCCTCCACTACCGACCCCGCCCTTTTCAACGGCAGCCACGGCGACAAGAGAGACTCTGCCTACAGCTCCTTCTCGGCTAGCTCCAACGCTTCCGACTGCCCCGCCGCCGTCATCGCGGCGATGATGGTGACGGCTGCGGTGCCGCCGCCGCGGGGGCCGGGCTCTGCGGACGATGGCGACAGCGGCAATAACGGCGGCCACCTCCGGGACCAAGGGCCCGCGTGCCGGCAGTGCCCCAGCGAGGAGGCCCTGCTGCCGGGCAGCATCCCGGGCGAGGCCCAGGACTTGGCTCGGCCTCCGGCAGTGTCACCGGGGGACCTGAAGTCGCGGTCGCTGACCAGGCCCAGGACACAAGCTGACGCCCCCACCGAGGGGAGGGGCCGCCCCTCGTCCTGCTGCTACGAGGAGGAGCTGCGAAGGGGGGATGTGAGGAAGGAGGAGGAAGAGGAAGGACAGAGGACGGCACCGCGGCCTCCCACCAGGAGCGACAGCTTCAGGGCAACGCGTGGCCGTTCGCAGGCGGAGCGCGAGGACGAGCCCTCATTCCCCGCCCTGCCCCGTTTCCGTGACGACGACATCTTGGCCCCTCGGGCGGCAGCGAGAGACGAGAGCAGGAACGTCCGGGCCGCCTCCCCGCCCCTGCAGCCGTACTACAACGTCCGCAGCGGCTTCAAGGGCCTCAAGGCCCTGAGGAGCCTGTGTGAAGGGGACCTCCAGGCCCAGCCGAGCTCCGGCTTCATAGCTCCAGCGCCCCCCTCGGAGGACCGGGGACAACCCCCACCCCCGCCCCCTCCAGATGTCCGACCCCACTCAGACCCTGTGGGGCTGCTCCGCTTCTACCAGGAGCCCCCCGAACGCCCGCCGCCCGACCCCGCGCCCTCTGAGGACCTGAGTGGGAGCAGCACCCCCGCACTCCGAGACGACTGGGAGGAAGAGGCCGGGGGCAGCCGCCGCTGCTCCACCCCGGGATCGGCCCTGGCGGAGGAGGACGAGGAAGAGGAACGGGGGGGTGAGGCAGGGCTGGAGGAGGGAGCTGGTGGGGCTAGCCCCGTCCTCCAGCCTCTGGAGCACCCCAGGCAGCAGCACCACGCCTGGGGCCGCTCTGTCAGCGTGCCGGGGAACTCTGCCGGATCTTTGCACTTCACGCCGCTGTGCGCCGCCGCTAACGAGGACTCTCTGGCGGGGGGAGGCGGGGGGGGAGGGGGGGGGAGTGAGGAGGGTGGCGTCGTCATCTTCGGAGGAGGAGGAGGAGGAGGGGAGACGCGGAGGAAGAACGTCCGCCGGAACCGCCGGCGCAGCGAGCGCTTCGCAACCAACCTGCGCAACGAGATCCAGAGGAAGAAGTCCCAGCTGCAGAAGAGCCGCGGCCCGGTTGGGCTGCTGTGCAGCGGGGAGGCGGTCCCAGAGGAGGAGACAGTACTCCACCACCCCCCCCAGCAGCAGGAGGGGGAAGAGGGGGAGCCACAGCCGTCCGCCCCGGAAAGAGCTCGAGAAGTGGCGCCTGTGGTCCCACGTGTCGATTCCCGCAACTCCCCTAGTCTCCACCAGGAGGCCTCGCAGGCTCCCGGGCATCCCCAGCCCCTCCCTCAGTCCCAGGGGCACACCTTCCCCGAGCCCCAGCCCCAGCGGCTGCCGAGCCCCGTCCAGATCGTGGACCCGCGCGTTCCCGGGTTCGGCGTCGGCGTCCGCATCGTGGAGGAGCCGGCGCCCGCGGGCAAGGCCCGGCGTTGGCGCTGGACGCCCGAGCGCAAGCTGCAGCTTGAGCCGGGCCCAACGGCGCCACCGCGCAACGAGGGCGGCGGGATTAGCTCCTTCGCCACCACCTCCTCCCTCGCCACTACCCGCCCTTCCTCCACCTCCTCCTCTACGCGCGCCGAGGAGGCCGACGTCCTGCCGTTCGCCGACCGGATGAGGTTCTTCGAGGAGACGAGCCGCAGCGCGTCCATGCCCAGCAGGCAGAGGGGACTAGCGGCGGGGCAGCCCGGCCTCGGCCCCACTGGAGGAGGGGAGCCAGGCCAGAACCCCCGTGCCCAGCGGAGATACTCCTACCAGGGAGGACTCGGGCAGGAAAGTCCCCCGCTTCTCAACGCCATGGAGGCCCGAAGGCAGTCGATCAGCGCCAGCAGGGAGAGAGAGGAGAGGGAGAGGGGGGAGAGGGAGAGAGAACTGGAGGGGGAGAGAGCAAGGCTACAGGCAGTCCAAAGGGAGAGAGAGGAGAGAGAGAGAGAGGAGAGAGAGGAGAGGGAGAGGGAGAGAGAGGAGAGGGAGAGGGGGGAGAGGGAGAGAGAACTGGAGGGGGAGAAAGCAAGGCTCCAGGCAGTCCAATGGGAGAGAGAGGAGAGAGAGAGAGAGGAGAGGGCATGGGGGAGACAGCGGGAGCCGGAGAGCCAGAGGCAGAGAGGGCCGCAGGACCTTGCCGGTGGGGTCTCCTACAGCAGCGAGTCGTGGCAGAACGGCAACCACGGTTACAGCTTCCCGACCCATCATCCCCCGAGGCCGTCGGCGTTCCACCCGTTCGCCGGCCCCCGCCCTGACCCCGACCCCGACCAAGCACCCCACCACCCCCGCTGTCAGGAGCCCCTCCGTCCGGGGACCATGGCAATGCGGAGCTACACGCCCACAGAGGTAGGAGGAGGTGAAGTAGGAGGAGGAGGAGGAGAACAATTTGTGGTTTACAAAACTCCCAAAAGGCCCCCTGTTGAGAATGGACTCTGGGGTCAGATAAAATAATAAAATTAAAACAGACAGAAGTTACATGGCAAAGGAAATATACAACAAACATACCTTAGAATCCAGAGAGACACCAAGAAAGATAGAACCAAGATATTAGTACTGTAGGAAACTACAGTACTACAGAGCACAGTGGTTTAATGTCCTTTACCTTTGGTGAGGGAGATATCACCTTTTAAGTCCACTTGAATGAAGAACGTGTCATTTTCACACACACAAAAAAAGATTACATTTCAGGGACATTTTGGGGGGGGGTAATCTGACTAGAATTTCTTTATTTGCACTGAAATATTTGTAATTATCCTACATTACTGGGGGTGTGTCCTTGTGAAACGTGTTAAATAACCCACTGCCTTGTAGTCATTTTCCCACAAGATCCGTTTATAAGGCTTAGCGAGCTGTCCGGGGCTTCCCCGGCTGATTCTCAGCGGGGGTGAAGGGGTGTGCGTGTTTGTGTGTTCGAGGTCCTGGGATCTGAACTGCAGCTCAACTGTGTCTAATTTATAGACTAAAGAGAAACAGGGCGACATTGGCGGAGATAGAATCAGGGAGTTCCTGTGGATTAGGTCTCATGGTTTGTAGGCCATGATACCAGCCTGTAGTCTTATATGTAGGCCTTACTGACATAATAAACCCTATGCTCTACAACTAATGAGCTGATCTAACTTAGTCACTAGATACTGGCTAGCCTAGCATGTAACTAGCCTAGCTTGGTCACTAGATACTGGTTAACATGTAACTAGCCTAGCTTGGTCACTAGATACTGGCTAGCATGTAACTAGCCTAGCTTGAAGACTAGATGCTGGCTAGCCTAGCATGTAACTAGCCTAGCTTGGTCACTAGATACTGGTTAGCATGTAACTAGCCTAGCTTGGTCACTAGATACTGTTGGCTAGCATGTAACTAGTCTAGCTTGGTCACTAGATACTTGCTAGCATGGGATAGGTCATATCAGGATGTACACTGTTTTGCAATATGCTGCGTTTTACACAGGGTCTGTAGTTGGAAATTAATTTTTTTATTTAGTTTTGCCAAATAAAACTGTCCATTTATCAAATGAAATAAAATAGTATGGCAGCTTAGGAAGCCCACAGCGTTCCGGGTTTAGCTAAAGTTAAACGTTTAAAGCATTGGCTTGGCTTTGAAGTGTTACGAAACAAACCCACAGTATCAAATGACCTCTTGTGGCCGTTTGTTGGCACTTGAGTTAGTGTCCACCTGGTGTGAGGTCAAACCGACAGGTCTTTCATGCGGCGGGTGATATTGTTTGAAAGTTCGGTTTAGGAATGTTGTAAACCGTGGAATCCTTCCCTAGCCACTGTGTGTTGAGCCTGGTGGGGGCTGGGAAATACCGCTGGACATTTGCATCAATGATAATAACAGTGTTGCATTACATCTGAGCCGCAAATTTACTGACATAAGTGTCTTGGCAGGGGAGGGGGGTGATCTTTTCATAGAACACCCCTCCTTTGCTGGCTCCCCCAGATTTGAACTTCTGAAGTTCCTCTGAGCTTGAACTCATTCCAGCAAACCCGGTGCTTTTTCACATCGAGTTGAGCTGAGTTGACATTTATTACGGGCAAAATGTTGTTTCACTTTAAACAGGCGCTTGGCTAAAGCAGACGCCATTGTCTGAGTTTTGTGTGGTCTTCCCGTTCAGGGGGCTTCGGGGCTATTGCATTTTCTTCCCCCTTTTCCGGCGAGGATCCATCTTAAGTGAAAGGTTTGTTTGATTCGATGCCGCTGAGATAACCCCTGCATTATCACTCATAACCACTGCATTGGAGTTGTGTATTTGATCTACCACTGCATTTAACAGCGTTAATGGCTACATATGTTTAGACAAGGGAATTTAACATTCACAGAAGAACACATGGGCCTTCTATTCTAACTGTAATTTATGAGGGTTGTGTGTGTGTATGTACAGTATGTGTGTGTGTGTGTGTGTCATTGCTTGTCTTGGTTCAGATATTGGACATGGCTGTGTGTGTGTGTGTGTGTGTGTGTGTATGTCATTGCTTGTCCTTGTTTAGATATTGAAAATGGCTGTGTGTGTGTGTGTGTGTGTGAGAGAGTGAGAGGAAACAGAATGTGAAAATATGAAAATCTTCCAGGCTATTGTTGTTATCGTTCAGTCACTCAGACCGGTTCCATCTGAGCAGTGCAGCTGTGTTTTAGAAATACTGTACGAGGAAATGGCTCAGATGGCTAATTGTTACCCTGCTAAAAAATCCAGCATTTCTGGTCACCAGCGTAAGGTATGTTTTGCATGCCGAAGAAAACAATTGAAGGAAGAAGGAAATCTTCATGGTTTGGGAGATTACTGACCAACTTCCATGCTAATTTGAATAATAATATGTGAGGACTTGTCGGTGATGAGGTGAGTGCAGGCGCAGAATAAGGAAGCTCAGACAGTGTAGGTTAACAAAGAGCAGTAGTGCTCGTAACGTTTTAATCAAGGATCGTGCGAACGCCGTCGCAGGCGACAAAACAACAAATTCCATATCACGACAATCACGGACACTGACAAGACGAACAAGAAAACAGATATAGCCCTGATGGGCAGCAGGTGATATGGATTGCGCTCTCCAGCACGTGTGGCAGGCGTGTCAGGAGATGAGCAGGTACGGGTCTGAGGTCAGAACACCGGAGAGGAAGACCGAGGGAGGCGGGCACTCGACCCCGCCACCTCGGGCATTACATAATGCCTGTGAAACCTACTGAGAGGTGTACTTGGTGTACAGTACACCTCTCAGAAGCAATCATTTCTGTTTGAAGCCTTACAGTATAGAGAGCCTAAGCCACTTCTGCATTATGGGACCTTATTTCGGAAAAAGAATTGTTTGGTAATCAATCTAATAATTTTTTTATCTTGAATTGTGACACGAAGTACACGTTTGTCTATTTAAAAGAAACATTTTCGAGTTAAGAAAGTCACAATTTCTCACACATTTGTTGAAGTATAAGACTGTGAAAATACATAATTAGTAAGACTATAAACTCAAAAGCAGCGTAAATGACGTCATGACGTTCTCGCGCCACAAGCCGAAGAGGAGGAGCTGCGAAGAGCGTCGTTTTAGTGACGTGTGTTGTGTGAGACGAAAACTGTAGTTCAATGAGTGGTTACACACAAAACTAAAGATGACTTAATACTTGAACAATTGTCCACACAATGTCAGCGATTGTAAGCGACCGCACCGCACAACGCTATCCCAGCCTTGGCAATGTGTGTCCAATATGGTGGAGGCGGGGCTTTTGAGGGAGCAGCCTATGGCATTGAAGGTTGCAGAGCTTCTGAAGGAGCAGCCTATGGAGTTGAAGGGGGAGGGGCTACTGAGGGAGCAGCCTATGACATTGAAGGGGGAGGGGCTACTGAGGGAGCACCCTATGGAAGAGGTGTTTTTGTTTTGATTAGATATCAAAATATAAATTTTTCTCCAGCATAGCGACTCTACCTTTAAATGACCCCTTTTTGTGTGGTATGTCTTGTAGCTGCCATCGATCAGCTCTACCAAAATCACTATGCCAACTGTATTTTATTTGTGTTTTCCAGACTGACAAAAAAAAAAGTAAAATAAAAGCAGATGTTTATTTACACAGCGGTACATTTGGTCTTTTGTGCATTGTCCTCGTATGAGAGCAAATTCAGCGTCGGATGGGAGAGAATTTAAGGATGTCTTCTTCTTTTTCTCTATTCGCCGTGTGCGTCTTGTGGTTCTGACTTCCTGTGCGACAGCCAATCGGTTGTCTGACATTCCAGCGCCTGGCTGAATGTGTTCTGCAGACCTACGCTGGGTTTAACACGTAATGATCCGCTGTTCCTCCTGATGAAAACCTCCCCATGTCCACCTGAGTGTCTACCTGGCAGGCTGTTCCTTCTAATGAAAACCTCCCCATGTCCACCTGAGTGTCTACCTGGCAGGCTGTTACTTCTGATGAGAACCTCCCTATGGGGTCATGTGTGAACAGGAACAGGGGTCAATTAAATGTATTTATCCGCTCCCCCAATTTCCCACCTGGCGACCTACAGTAGTAACATTCCAGGGAAAATGCTGGTATGGCTGTGATGTGAATGAAAGCAGATCCAATGTGTACATAAACTATTCCCTGAGCATTATACTCCCCAAGAGTGAGAGACTGACACAGATAAAAGCCGGGGATATGTCTGCATAATAATCTAGTAAAAAGCCAGAACAATCTGTGATTGTTGCAATCACTCTTTTTTTAAATACTTCAGTAAGTAAGATTTATGGAAAATAACTTAAAATGCATCATAGTACATGCTAAAGTACAGTACATATAGTAGGTAGAAATGTATCATTAACTAAAATGAATTCAATGATGGTAATAACATCTCCACATTTTACATTAATAAGTAAAATAAGTAATGAGCTGGCCTTCCGAATGGAGGTGCATGAACTACGTTGCAGGGAAGGGCAAGGGTGTGTGATGTCTTATTGGTGGAATTCGCCCTGTGTGCTCCACAGGTGCATGCTGCCCGCCAACAGGAACCACCCAAGCTCAACAGGAATTACAGCCTAACTGAGAGGTGAGGCTACAAACACATGCTATCTCGCTAGCTAGCTACTGTGTCTCTGGGGGTGTTGGGTGGGACCTAATTTCGCATTTAATATTCATGGCACCTATACAGAAACAGTATGGAAATGAATAAACTGGAAATGAATAAACTGGAAATTATGGTCGAACAGTGGCTAACGTTTGTTGCGAACATGTTTGCTTTGAACTTGAATTTTAAAAGTTTTGTGTAAACATTCCAAAAATATTGGATTTAAACTGTCACCTTTCGTCCAGCTTCAATGTGTGTTCTCTGAGAACTACCTCCTCAAATTGTTTGCTTATGTTCTCAAACTCAAAGCAAATGGAAAACTTTTGCATGTCAGTGAACATTATGCTATGTTACGCTATATTCGCCAATTCTGAACACCTCTAGTCTCAACCTCTTCCTTCCATTAGCACTACATCACATAAGCAACTCTGTGCTGAGCATCTATAAGCTTTAAGCTTCACACAGGACTCACCATAACCTTCAAATTTTACAGATTTACAAGACTAAACAGCCTATTGTTTGGTTTTCCAACGAATTCCTCATTGTAAGTTTAACATTCGACTTATACATAGTTGTTTGGTGTGGATGTCAATCAAAATACCTAGCCTGTCAAGGTGGGTACTGACGCAGTTAGCCAACACTGTGTCTCACATTTGACGTAAGTCGCTGGCTCTGCGAGACTAGGTCAGACCAGGCCTTTGTGAATTTGGGTGCCGTGATCCCTCTCCATCATGGAGGTGAGTTAGACCATAATGGCCTCCTGACTGTATATGTTAAATGGACTGCATTTATATATCTATAGCGCTTTTACAACTTTCCGGCCACTCAAAGCGCTGTACAGTATTGCTTCACACATACATTCACTACACAGCTCGTATCAACAAAAGCCATAGCACTAAGCTTTGCTTCACAATGCATTTTGACGTGTGAGACGGCGCTGCAGAGCACAGCGGAGCGATACTGTAATTATTTGAGCTCGAAGTTAGCAAGAATGACTGACCATTCCTTTTAAAACTACAACCGCAAGGAGCTTGACAACTCCGAAGTAATATGGATGCAAGACCTTAACGTAGTAAAAGTAATCACGTTTTCAAACTAAAACGTATTAGTGTAGACTACACCTTAGAGCCGTAGAGAAGAAACCTTTTAACTGACGTCTGTTGCTGCCTTGTTAAATACGGGGTCTCTTCTCTTCGTCACACAAACAGCATCTCTCTGATAGATCATCCTTTTTGTGTTTATCATGTATAATGTTCAGTACGTTTGTTTGTTTATGTTTGTGTGCTTGTAACTCGTCATTTTACAATAAAATATATGCGTTAGTGTAATATCTCCTGTGCGTCTCGATTCCAGGGACTACCCCAGGTGGAGAGCTGACCCCAGGCCTGCAGAAGGCGCTCCTCACTCACAGCCGCAGCACCCTGGCCAGGGCCGATGGGTGCCCATGCAGAGCGAGGGCCGCGGGGGGCGCCACAGGTCCACCTCCGCACCCCCACCGGTCCCGCTCTCGCTCTGGGGCCGGGCCATGTCCGAGAACGACCTCCGCTTTGATGCCAGCCACCGCTGGTCGCCCTCTGTTTCCGCGGCAACAAGCCAGATCCTGAACGAGGCGGCGGAGGAGGGTGGCAGCAGCGGTGTAGGTGCTGGGACGACCAAAACAAAGGCCCCGCCCCCACCACGCCCCCCGCCCCCCAAGTGGGCGGAGTTCCACCGCAGGCGCGCGTCGCATCACAACCTCTTCTCCTCCTTCGTGGCTCCGCCCCCTGCTCCCCTGGCTCCGCCCCCAGAGGCCACCAGGCAGCGGTCCTACAGCCTCCCGCCACAGAGACAGGAGGTGGCCGGTGCTGGCTGCCAGCGCTGCAGCTGCAGCCTCGGCCAGCCGTCCAATCAGGGCCCGGCCCCGGAGCGCCTCTACGCCCATCCGGAGTGCCGCTCCCCGTCCAATCAGATCAGTCGGGATCATGTCACGGCCCAAGCCGCCAGGTCCAATCAGAATGCAGCTCAGCAGGAATGGGGGCGGGGCCACCTTGAAGTGCTCTCCAGGGGAGCGTTCAGGCCTGTGGCCCCGCCCCCCAGGGAGACCGGAGAGGGGCACTGGTTGGACGGGGGGGTGGCCCCTCCCCCAGCCATGCCCTGCCCACCCACAGGAGACAGGTGAGGGGCCCTTTAATCTGCCTGTTGGGTCACATGTAGGACTATATTAGCACATATTATCACAAAACACAGATAGAAATACCTTCTGATTTAAATGTATATAGCCTCATTTTATAGGTCATTTAAAAACAACGACTTATAAAAGTCAGGATGTCTGGATGTTCATAACATCAATGTAGAAGAGAGATGCGCAAAAAGCATTTTTTAACGGTCACATGGTTCATGGAGACGCAAAACAGGAGGTGCTTTGTGGGAAGTTTGAATCAATAAATACAGATACAATTTTGGTAATTAGTAGTCAATAAATGGATCAATGAATGGATTTACTAGTAGTAGTAGTTTTAGTAGTAGTTTTGAGGTTCCACGATCTGCCATTGCTGTGAAAAAAGGAGTTTATGTGACTCTTCTACATGGCTCTGGTTAATATTGGTGTTTTATGTATAAAAACATTGTAATATGTTTACTATGAAGTTTTTCCACGACCCATTTGGGGTGTCCCGGCCGACGTTCTTACATTTATTTAAACTTTCACATGTTGACACTGATCTCTCTTGTGGAAACCATGTCCTAATCAAAAACATGGCTATTGTCTCCACAGCTTCTCTCAGCTGCCCTCCAATCACAGCAGAGAGCAGCACAGCTTCCCACAGCTGCCCTCCAATCACAGCAGAGAGCAGCACAGCTTCTCCCAGCTGCCCTCCAATCACAGCAGAGAGCAGCACAGCTTCCCACAGATGCCCTCCAATCACAGCAGAGAGCAGGACAGCTTCCCACAGATGCCCTCCAATCACAGCAGAGAGCAGCACAGGCTATTGGATCCTCCGAGACACCAGCCCACTGTCAGATCAGGCGCTGAGTGGGAGAGAACTCCACATCCCAGAGTTCATAGCGAAGGCGCGTCCTCGGCACCCTGCCTAGCGAGCTGCGAGCGACAGCAGGTGCTGCCAAATGACCGAGGCCTCAGCAGTTACCTTGGGAACGCAGGCGTTCCGGAAACGGCGATGATCCGGGACCCCGGGGCAGAATCAGAAGCCACACTGAGCCCGAGCCCAGCCCACAGCCTTGACGCAGAGCTGTACATCCCCATGGAAACGGACATCGACGATTTTCAGGAGGACGAGGAAGAGGAGGAAGAGGGTGAAGGCAGGGGGCTCGCGGCAGCGCGCAAGCCAATCAGCTGCGAGCTGCCGTGCTTCGCACAGCCTGTCACGGTGCTGGAGACGGACTTGGACACACTTCCCGGACCCGAGGTTGGGTCTACTGGGGAGGGGGGCCCAGAGGGGGGCGTAGCCACGGAGGCCCTAAGCCTGGAGGGCAGCAAGGGTGGGTCTGGGACCGACAATTGGAAAGAGGTGTACCGCTCAGACAGCCTGGACAGGTGTGCTCATATTACGGCTTATGTAGGATTTTAGTGGTGCCTCTAAGACTTGATAGGACTTTAGGAATGCTTCTAAGACTTATTAGGACTTAAGTGGTGCTTCTAAGACTTGTTCGGACTTTATGAATGTTTCTAAGACTTGTTATGACTTAAGTGGTGCTTCTAAGTCCTGCTAGGACTTTAGGAATGCTTAAAAGACTTGTTCGGACTTTATGAATGTTTATAAGACTTGTTAGGACTTAAGTGGTGCTTCTAAGACCTGCTATGACTTTAGGAATGCTTCAAAGACTTGCTCGGACTTTATGAATGTTTCTAAGACTTGTTAGGACTTACGTGGTGCTTCTAAGACCTGCTAGGACTTTAAGAATGCTTCAAAAACTTGTTAGGACATAAGTGGTGCTTCTAAGACTTGCTAGGACTTTAAGAATGTGTCAAAGACTTGTTATCACTTTAGTGGTGTATCTAAGACTTGTTAGGAATTCTACTATACTCTAATACTCAGTAGCCCCTCCCCCTTCTAATGTGTGTGTGTGGTGTCCAGGCGTTCGGGGGCCAGCTACAGCTGTTCATCCTACTACAGCACGTCTGCAGCTAAAGCCCAGCTGGCCCAGCTGAAGGAGCAGGCGAACTGCAGAGACAGACAGGAAGGTGAAGACGAGCTGTCTTACAAGGTATAGCACACACACACACACACACACACACACACACACACACACACACACACGCAACCCCACCCCCCCCAACACGCACGCACGCACGGACGGGCAGCAGTGGGTGGAGCGGGGCAACAGGTAATCCAAAATTCGCTAGTTCGAACCCAGGTAAGGGCGCGACCTGACCCTAGGGACACCTCGACACTTGCTGACCACCTGTGTGTGTGAGTGTGAGGCAATACTGTACAGCGCTTTGAGTGGCCGGGAGGTTGGAAAAGCGCTATATAAATGCAGTCCATTTACCATTTATTTACACACACACACACACACACACACACACACACACACTGCAAAAAAATAATTTCAAGAAAGTAAAAAAGTCTAGTTTTTGGTCTAAAAAGAAAAATGATATTGTCAATAATATTTTGCATTAAAAAATACATATAATTTTAAGGGAATGTATTTAAGTTTTTCTTAACAAGAAATTCCAGCTAAACTTTTGCTAGAACTAACTAACTTTCAAGCAGAAGATCTAGATCGTTTTCCTTATTTTAATACTTGTCACATGCTGTCAGACTATCACATTGCAACGTAGTCTAGGCTAGTTTAATGGTCTAGTTGTTGGACTCTCAGCCTAATGGTTAGTTAGTTAGTTAAATCTCTAGGATTGACCTAGCTAAATTAGCTTCTTCACCATTACCTAATTAATTATTGTATGCTACGGATTGAAGCCTCTGCTAAAAGACAAAATAACATTTTAAGGCCCATTTTTATCTTTCAGTGGCTAGGCCTTTATTGTAACGCTCCCCTGTTCTCGCCGGGGTAGCACGGCCGGAGAGGGACTACCCACATCCCCAGCGCCTCACGCCC
>JAOEGT010101253.1:0-13169 GCA_025447795.1 Speoplatyrhinus poulsoni | reverse complement strand
CTCTCTCTCTCTCTCTCTCTCTCTCTCTCTCTCTCTCTCTCTCTCTCTCTCTCTCTCTCTCTCTCTTTCTCTTTCTCTTTATATGAGTGTGAGCAATTTAACTTTAAATAGGAGTCAATTCAACCACACATTAAGCCACCTCCCAAGACAGTAGAAACATTTGTTTGGGTGTGTCTGGTGTGTTAACTAAGGTGACAGACCACAAGCAATGCATATGCTGGGTGTATTCACACTAAACACTAAAACTTTGTACATACTGTATGGTAGTGTGTGCAAACAGACACATCTATACCAATATGTACATGAGATTTAAAACCAATATGTACATGAGATTTAAAACCCAGAGCCCTGTGACTTTTTCACAACCCACCTTAATGCCAGCGCACACTTGCATACACGGCATGCGTGTGCACACGCACACACACACACACATACCCACAATGTACAAGTAGTTCAATTAATATATGCCTATTAATTGTAAGAGCTGTCCTGGGAATGGATGTGGAAACGGCAAAAAATATTTTACAAAGAAAGTGCTACACCACAACCCCACCCCGAGATTAAGTTCTCATCAATCATACACATTCATGAGTGCATGTTGTGCATTGGCCCTTTTACCAATCCGGTGACAATATGAGGATAGACAGAGAAAACATTGAAATATTTGAGCCATCTGCATGTGTCTGTGCTACAAATGCCAAGTATATCTTATAGTCACAGAAGGTTTATATATTGCTAGGTGCAGGGAATGTGAACTATAACTGACCCTACCTACACCGCCTGCCAAATTCCTCAGAAAAGTTGGCCTCTGTTGCTCAGTCTCCACTGTCACACAAAGTGCGTTTGACGATGACAACTTCTCAAAACAGTGTTCAGAATCCTCAAACAACAAGTGCTAACTGTTTAATTGAAGTGGTCTTTTATCAATCGCGCGTTTAAACCTATGGTTAGAATGTACAGACTCTCACTGCACTTAAAGGCAGGGTTCATTCTCGAGAATGAGTGCTAAATTCGAGCTCAAATCAAAACAACATTCCTCTGTGCCCTCCACCGCCACATTCATTGAAAGGCATTGTGAAGCAAAGCGTGATATACGGCTTGTTGTTGTGAGCAGTGAGAAGTGGGATACTTCTACACAGCCAGGCCTGTGTAGAAGTATCAGATCATTTTTTCAACACGCACAGAGAACGGTAGCTAGCGAAATGCGAGGAGATATTTGCTGAATGTGACAAAATGTGTATTAGCATACAATTATCTTGCAATAGCTGAGCAGAGCTATAGATCTGCCAGATTGCAAACCAGCTTCATGCAGGGGAAGAGGGGCAGTTGAAGGCTTTATTGTTCCCATTCAATTCCGTTCCCATGGAAGGAATTCAGGAATGTTCTGAAGAGACCCTTTGTCCAGAGATGTGTGGTGGGCCTCCACCTGAGAAGATGGTCCGTGTTGTCATATCCATCAGTCAGAGTAGGCGGTGGTGGTCAGGGCAGACGCATTCATTCCATAAATCTCCTTTCTGTTTGCATGTGCTGGGCTCTTCCTGTAGGGCTTCGATGGCGGACGTGTGGACGTTGCGGTGTTCCTGTTGACCCTTCACCTGCACGTGGGTGTGTGACCGAGTCCGTTGGCGTGCTAGCAAGGAGGCTAAACCCCACGAGCCTTAGCATCTGTCGCTATAGGTGTCGGACAGTGAGGTTTACTTACTGCACAGCTACACTTGCTGGTCACCGCTACAGTTGCCCAGGCGGCAGAGACAGCTCCAGATGGTCACCCATTGGTTCCCACCACAGACACCTTGGCCAGCCTGGTGGTCTGAAGAGCCTGCTGCTTGGAGGTGAGATGAGTTTCCTCTTCAGGTCACTCATGGTGGTCCTCATCTTTCATTTACTCCGTCTTGGCTTGGCTGTCCTAGAGGGTTTGTCAGAGCTGGGCCCCCTCCACAAAGAGGGCTTTCCTTAATCCCCTGACAGGACCGGAGCTCTGCGAATCCTGGCGTCCAGAGAAACCCTCCGTGTTTTACTGGTTTTCCTCAGGGTGTGCAAATACCATGTCACGGACCTCACTGTTTATGTTTGCTCGCCAACACTTGTCTCCGGTGTCTGTTTCTGTTGCTGTATTTCTCCTGATTGATCACTGATGTATTATTTATAAATTATATATATATATATATAAAGATTGCAAGACTGAACAACATTTCCAAACTCTCTGTCAAAGCACTAGGGTGTCTCTGATGCTAGACAGACATGGTACAGTAGTGTATTGTATATACAGTATGGGATAGTTTGAAGCAGTCTGTCTTACAGTATTCAATCCAAGTTTGTGCGCATAGTAGTGTGTGTGTGTGTGCGCGCGCGTGTGCGCTGTGTGCTTGTGCATGTGTGAAGTGTGTGTGTGTGTGTGTGTGCGCGCGCTGTGCGTTTGTGCATGTGTAAAGTGTGTGTGTGTGTGCTTGTGCATGTGCATGTGCATTGCATATGTATGTGTGCGCTGTGTGCTTGTGCATGTGTGTTTGGGCGCATAGTGGTGTGAAGTGTGTGTGTGTGTGAATATCTGCTACTTTCTTCATGGTGCGTGTGGGGGGGAGGGTCTCCCACAGTAAAACCAATGTTTAAACAGATGTTACATACATTTGTACTGTTCTTTGGTGAAAACGGCTCCACTCAACCAGAGATAAACCAACTGTCTGATAAGCGCACATAGTGTATACTGTCCATGAGGCTAGGGAACGATAGTGTGAGAGAAGTAAAGAGAAAAAATCTCAGAAGATATGGGAAACAAGAAGAAACTAAACAAATGAAACAAAGGGAAAGGGGGTCAGAGAATCAGACAAATATTGGCTGATATGACCGTATTGTATAACACTTGTATAATAGAGAACAACGTGACCGAGTTGTATGTTTTGTGTGGTTCAAGTTCAACCACATGGCTGTGGAGGTGAAACACTCCAGATGCCCTGTATAAACAGCCGAGACACGAGTAAATCATCACAACTGCTCATGAGTCAGCGGCAGGGATCAGCTCCTAAGCACACAAAACCCCCACGTTAACTGTCAAGCTGCAAGCACAGGATGAGACATCTCCTGTGTGTGGAACGAGAGGCAAGCAAAACACACCCCAGCACAAAATGTTAATCCTTTCATACACTTATACTGTAGGTGAATGGCATATCCATATGTCACAGACTAGCAGAGGTATTTCAGACTGGCAGTAGTAGCAATGTTTAGGATGATGCCAAACACCTGTCATAATAAATACAACTGTCATTATTTGAAATTGTATTTATTTTAGTAAACATGCTTTACAAAACAAGCACAATGCTTTTTAAGGGTTATGAACCTCAGGTTTGCTGAGGCACCTATGGTATTTTTGCTATAGACACTATAGCCCCTTTAGCTTTTTTTCTGGAAAGGTTTTCTGTCACTCTCTGCTCATTTTCATGGATGATTGACAGATGGACTATTACCCTTTTATTAAAGTTTTCTTTGAACTATTTCATAGATTCATTGTATTGTATATTCTCTTTATTACAGTAAAATGCATTTATTCTTACAAACAATAATTTCACTACAAATCATTGCTTATGATCTGTATGTGCATCAATAAAAAGTTTATATTATTTTTGTGTTGACAGCATTATGGATAGTTTGTGTAATGATAAAACTATTACAATATATTAAATACACAATATTGTTAGAGCCTTAACTTTAGAGTAGCCTAACAGGAGTTAACACAACACAACCACAATCAGGTGAAACACTTTGATTTCAGCTCACTTCAAAGGACAACCAGGGAGAGGACTGGGAGTGTTGCCAAGGTAAAGAACGTAATAAAATAAAACGGAATATAAAGCTGCCAGGCACGGGACATAACAAACATCTGGGTATATTGAGAGGGCTAATGGTTTTAATGAATTCTGTGCTAGCCACAGTTGCATCAGAGCAATTATGCAATGATAAACTATCTGTTACCGCTGCCAGCACATTCCCTGCTAACATATGGTACCATTAGCTTGCTAGCTAAGTCCTGGATGATGCTGTGTTTCTGTGTGTAAACCTGTCTCTGTGTGTGTGTTCGTGTGTGTATGAGCACGTTGTCTGTTGCCATGGTACAGTTCTAGAGATACACAGGAAATATAGTGTCTCTGATTGTCCCAGTGTGGATATATGTGCCATTTGGCAATGATTTACCCCTGCAGATCCATGGATGGATCAGTCAAAGCACTCATGTGTGGCCCATAGCCTCTAAATGGGCTGATGATGCATTTATGTCCATGCAACAAAGACCACACAATTACATATCTTCATTGTTCATGTTTATGTTTATGTTAGGGTTTACTTTTGATGTAACAAATAACAATTTCCAATTTAAGATTATATTTATTCAACTTAATATCAATCAATCCTTTACTATAACAAGATGACATAGGCCTACATATTAAATTAAATAATAGTAAATAATGCATCCTGAATAGACCCTGCAGTGTAGGGCGCAAAGCTCAGTGAAATTGGACCATCCATGTATGGTTTGCACTGATTAATTATCAATATGGCCCCCACACTAACAGATGAATGCCTCCAAATTGCATGCATAAATGAATGGCAATGAGCCACTAAGATACACCCTTTGGTTTACATGCAAATCAAAACACTAGGTGTTAGATGAATAGGATTATGATAAATCAGTTAAATTAAATTAGATTAAGACCGTGTTTAACCGTGTTTTCCTGGCAGTGCGACTGTCATGCAAGTTCGATCTGAGACAGAAACCCACTTAGTAACACACTTTCTGAAAACCTGACCTACAAAAATGAGGTGACTCCAACTAGACTATCATTTAAGTGGTTTGGCACACTAGCTGGTACAAACTGTACCTCTTTCATCTTTCCTTTGTCAAACACAACTGAAGTAGTTTATTCCACCATGCTGGTAACTGCTCGAAGTCTAAATTAAATGGCATTGCTTTTTAGAGTAGCCATGATGAAGGCACACTGTACAAATATAGTATATATTTATAATATTTATATAGGAGAATATAATGCCACATTTGTCTCTGGAAAACAAAATTGCCAATTTATTCTGGAGAAAGTCAGATTTAGTTTGATTAATATTATAGCTATCCCTCTATCTTCAATATATTGGATAAACCTATAATTTCAAAACCTTAGCAGACTAAAGCACTTACATTAAATAAGGAATTCTAATATACAAGTAAAAGCATATTTCCCCGCTGTCTGAGGTAAATTGCCATGCAGACTGTCTGACATATTATAGTCAGGGTAATGGTTTAGTGAAAGTGTTTACTCTATGTTTGTACTATAGCACCGTGTGAGTTCAAACAGATAACAATATATATAACTCACCATATCAAGTCATTATGTCTGTGTGGGGATGAAATACGCATAGGCTAACTGTATATGTCTTGTAATGGTAGTAGCCCTTATTGTTTCCTGAACCTCTCAGACTTGGACAACAGTCATAAGAGGCAGAGGGCGTATAGCACACCAAGCAGGACATTCATTCAATCCATTCTTGAACCAGCTTCTATCTGGTCCCAGTATACCACTGCAGTATACAGTTACACTGAATAAAATACCCTATTGATGTTTTCAGTGCTTTACTGTAGAGTATATGGTAGTATGCATGCATTCATTTTGAGGCACTACAAACAACAAATATAATCTGGAAGGGAAAAACAACAACAGCCTCTTCAGTGCCTCCCTTTTCCTCCATTTCGTACACACCTTTCTGCCTCCTGTCCTGTCCTCTGTTCTTTGTGCCCATTTCCCCTGTTTTTACCCATTCTTTATCTGTCCCCTCTCAGGCAATAGTAAATCAATGACAATCAATCCAGATTGTCAGCCTCTCCCACACAGAGCTGGATGAGAATGAGTTTTACAACAGCTTGACGTTTTCAGCCATCACACTGTGAATGGGTCTGAACTAGAGGTGTGTGTGTGTGTGTGTGTGTGTGTTGGGGGGAGTGGGGGGGTGGAGGGGGAGGAAGGGGGGTCTCAGGGTAACAATAAATCAATGGAGCCACTACCCAGCCTATCTCCCACATAGATGGTTCAGTTGAACAACCACATGATTGAATGCAGCATGTGATAGACAACAGCACAGTGTGGCTATAGGCTCTATAGTTACCAATGCTACACGGCTAAATCAATGACAAGCCTATTATTAAACGTCAACTGCTGATAGATGAAAGAGAGAGATAGACAGGAATGGAAGAAAATGACAGAAAGGCTAATAGAAAACCAGGGGGGAGAGAGAGACACACAATAACTGATTATTACAATACTGTGGGTCTGTGAAGAGACATTGCAGAACAATATATGCGAATATCATTATTAATTCCATCATTTTAATCTTCTCGGCCTTAAGCCCGGCTACTGCTTTATGCACATTATTTTACAACTGTGAAAACTCTTTAGCACCATCTAGGGCACACAAACATAATAGCAAAATGAGAGAAAGACGAGATTACAGTAAATACATTAGATTAATAGTAGTAATAATCTCAGAAGAAAATAATTAGAATGTGTGCAGATTAAAACAATATAAGGTTTAAAAAACATGAAAACAAATGAATAGCAATTTTTTTTGCTAAGCAATTAACAATGATCTGAAAAACACTTGTTTTCAGGTGTTCAATTAGCATCATGGTCACATCTCTCACTTTAATAATATGTAAATACTTGTGTGTTGCTGGTTGTGCTGCCTCATTTTCCAAGGTGCTCCAAATAACAAGGAACATGGAATAAAGGTCATGATGTTTAAGGCCATCATTGAGTGACCATCAATGGAACGTGACATGGCTGACCATGATGACATAATAATAATAATAATAATAATAATAATAATAATAATAATAATACGAATAATAATAATAATAATAATAATAATAATAAATATATTTTCAGGACGCCTTTAAAAACACTCAAGGACATGTGTGCATCATGTCGCTGGGCTGCCTTCTTAAATGTGGATAGAGAATTATGATATGCAGAAACAAGCCATTTTTCCCCTTATCAGCAACATCACATAAAAAAATGCCAATAGTGTAAATGGACCCTCTGCTACAGTGTGCATGCACAAGTGTGTGTGTGTGTGTGTGTGTGTGTGTGTGCGTGTTTGTGCCCGTGCGTGCGTGCGTGAGTGTGTGTGTGTGTGTGTGTTTGTCTGAGAGTGTGTGTCAAATTACACCGAAGTCTCTTTCGGTCAGTCCTAAAGATACTGACCACGCAGGCGACTATTCTTCCAGAGATAGGGTTTCAGGGTTTAGATGCTGCAGGAAAATCATTGTGAAAAACTGATATGACCTAGGCTATGGCTAATATGAAATATAATAATAATAATAATAATAATAATAATAATATTTGAACAATTGAAAGTGTAATATGCGGCCTATATTTATTGTTGTGTCTATATATCTCTGCTGAATGTTTTATTCACTTTTCTTGCAATGAAAATTCAGTTTTTTTAGGATTATTTTGGGCTGAGGTGTTACTCTCCTACTGTAGGCTGCAGGCCTACTCTTCACTGTTTACCTACTGTCTATTTTACAATGCTCTTCTGTTTCGCTCTGTCGGTCACCTTGATGTGAGTTCAGCTCACCCCGCCTTTACCCACACCGATGCCTGCGCACAGTCAATATGGAGAGGGATAGGGGTGGAAGGGAGGAAGGGGGGAGGGAGGAAGGAAACAAGGAAAGGGGGAAGATAGAAAACAAGAAGAGGGGCTAGCTGTGGGCCGGGGGTAGCTAGCGAGGGCTGCGCATCTGAAATATCCATGGGTGGCTGTGTCGGGAGCCACCACGATTCTTCAGGCAGCTTGAACGAGAACTCAGACGGCACTGGAGGTATGACGTCTTCCCTAGTGGCTTTTAAATGCTGTTTGCTTTTCTCTGCGTGCTGTTCAGGTCTCACACGCCTGTCCGCCCCGAGCCCCGGGGTCCCACCGTTATTCCAGCCGCCCTCTCTCTCACACACCAAGGCGACAGCCTGCCGTCTGTGGGCAAACAGCAAAGAATGACCCAGTGTCGTCTGCCCACACTATTATTAACTGGGAATATCTTCTATTCGCCGCAGCTGGTCGCTGCCTTTGTTCTTTGTACCGTAGTCTACTGCGAGTGCGTTTTGTTTTTTTGCGTGCTAGCCGGTGTCGTGGGGAAACTGTTTCCCCTGTAGAAATTGGTAATTTGCTTATAAAAGACAGACTATAGACCAAGAGCTACCGGTATGTGGCGTAACCATATTATTGTATTGTAGGATTCGTGGAATGAGCTTACTGTCACTAGCAATGCTAATTGTGCGAACTTAGTGTATTTTTATTAGGTTACATAGCATTTAAGATCGTTGTAAGATCTTTATCCCAATGTAGTGTTGATATTTTTGCGATAGGACAAATGCACTTTTCAGTGCTGTACAGATGCTCCACTTTTGCAAACTCAGAAAAAGAACCGTACATCAGTCAAACTGTGTGGGGGCGATCTCGATCGACTATAGCTAACAAATGCGAAATCGTGCTAGCGCTTCTGCAAAAATATGGGTCACAGACTGCAATGGCATGGAAGAGAAACTCAGTGAATCATAACATTGAGCATGACTTCCTTGCTTTCAACATTACTAAAATGCATAGTTTACTCGCCGCGTATCAGGTCTGATTTATTGTTTGCGTAAAGCCAACAAGTCCAGACTTGGGAATGGGAGTGGAATCACATTACAATTATTTAAACAACACGCAGAACGCGTGATGAGATGGATTTCACCTATGAAGCTTTAATTATTTCAGCATTGAATTGCCTAGCTGTCGCGTCCATAGGCTATTCTAGCCATAGATACGCGCAGAGGATGTCCAAGGGGATGTCAAATAAATCCGTAAAAACTATGTCTCTCAGTCAAAAATGACAAGCTGTATTGCTCTCATTAGCGGTGCTCTCATTTCCTGTTTTGTGGGGCTGCGCAGTTCCGGTGTTTGGCAATGAGTTATTCTAACTGATTTGGAGATGGGGGGCCATGGGGCCATTTCAGGGGTTCTCACCCACTAGTGGTCAAACCCACAGCACACATAGATAAGGTCTGCTTTCCTGTTTGTCTGCCTTTCCTGTCAATTTTCCTGTCTAACATGGACTATGGTGTCTCCCAGACTGTCTGTCCCAGGCTACCCATATCTGTTGAAGAATTATGATGGTTGATGGTTGGAGGTTGTCATTGGACAGTGGTCACATGACCACTGATCAGTCATCACAGTACAAGTTGGAACCATATGGGTGGAACTCATGCACTGCGTGTGTATGCGTGTGTGTGTGTGCGCGCACGTGTGTGTGTGTGTGAGTGTATAATTGGCATGTGCTATTCAGATCCTGTAATATGCATAAGAAAAATAAAACTTTATTTACACTCCTTGAACTGCACTTCTGTGCTCTATTTATATAGTTTAACTCTTTCTCTCTTTCTTCCTTTCTTTCTTTCTTTCTTTCTTTCTTTCTTTCTTCCTTCCTTCCTTCATTCCTTTCTTTCTTTCTTTCTAACTTCCATATTCCCTCACTGTGTTCCCTTACTGGCCTTCTGTCCCTCTCTCTACTGCCCCTGTGCTAGTGGCTCTAGGGCGGAACCAGACCCTCAAGCGAGAACGGCCTAAATGGAAGAGTGACTATCCCATGACCGAGGGCCAGCTGCGCAGCAAGAGAGATGAATTCTGGGATACCGCTCCTGCATTCGAGGGTCGCAAGGAGATCTGGGACGCTCTCCGTGCCGCTGCCAGCGCCTTCGAGGGCAATGACCACCTGCTTGCTCAGGCCATCCTTGATGGGGCCAGCATCACACTGCCACACGGTACCAATACACCCCCCTACACACAGCTAATAAGAGAAAGACCACACCCATATATTACACACACACACCCCTATGCTTCTAGTGACTATGTTGACTTGTTTGTTGTAGACGTGCACTCCACATGTGCTGGTCTGTCTGTCATGTGACTGGGAGGCCTTGTGAAATCACACCAGTACAAACACGCACGCACGCACGCACACACACACGCACACACACACACACACTTAATTTGTCAATTGAAAATGTGTAATTCTTCTTGCATTATTAGATGGGGAAGGTTGCAACATACAGTAAATGCCTCTTCACCCATGACAATGAATGCCAAAGCTATAGCACATGGAAGTATTTTAATGTCAGTCAACTTTAGTATATACCTGAAAGCAGTATAACCTATTGATTTGTACCAACAAAGTGACATTCAAAGATGGCCAGATCCTTATTACTGCAATAGGGAGAAGTGTGGTCCTGTTACCTACAACATCAGAATCTATTTGTAATGCTATCATACTGCATATTATTGCATAATTCAAGCCTATGAGTCCTACACCCTAAATTAACAGTCAATCAAATCTAAATAAAAAATGCATAATGAACTGTATTTCGGTTTAATTTTAGAGGAAAGGCAAATAAGGGTGTGGCTGGTGATAGATGGGTCCCGAACGTCCTAATTCCAGGAAGTCCAAGCATCCCCTTGCACCTGGGAATTATTGAATATACAAATATTCCCAAATATATATATATATATATATATATTCCCTGTAAATCAATGACTGCATATCACGGTGGGCCACTATACAGTTTTTGAGCGAGAGAGAGAATGCACATATTTTTGTTTATGATCTACTCTGTCATGACCTTTGGTGCTGGTGGGACTGCTTATTACTGATTCCTGATTCAGAACCTCACTTTCTGGCCCGACCAGGTCGGGTCAGAGCCAGCCGACTAGCAGCTGTGGATTCCGCAGGCCTGATGTCACCTTCTCACATGTCGAAATCCCAGTCTGAGCTCTCTCTAACATATTCACTTCCTGATTGATCTGGGTTTCATGCTATGTGGAATGTTTGGGGCCAGGCAAAGGCTAGCGCTGACCTTGGGTGTCAGGTCTCTAGTTCAGCTCTCTTTCGCTTTCCTACCTGTGTCTTCCGCTTCCTTCTCAGGAATCGTTTTCATTCATGATTTCAGGCCAGAATGTTTACCATTGTACTTTGAATGCAGTAATAATACAGTGTCAGCAGCACTGCGTGTGATGAAGTATTTCCTATAAATGACTCCCCAGTTTAAATAAGTAGAAATACTGCGTGTACGATATAAGCAATATTTGAAGGCAGGGCTATGTCATTCATTGAAGATACGCTTATTGTGTTGTGTAGGCTTGACTTTGTGATTGTATTTTGGGTATCAGCGTGCATAATATTAACTGTTCATCAGCAGTGCAGACCCAAAGCAAGCACACTGAATCTCTGATACCCCCTCCCTCCATTCTTGCTTTCTTCTTCTTTTTTTTGTGTGAAAACACTACAAGCTTAGGGGGTGGCATCACATGGAACCGATTAGTTGAGTGCTGTAGCCCACATAAAGACAATGGGCTGGACTAAGTGGAGAACAATAAAAAGTGTGAAATCCAGTCCAAACCACAACATTGTTGAGAACAAACTGTATGCATACATCTGTCTTGTGTTTGTGTGCCTCTCATGCCAGTATCACCATATTTGGCTGCTGGCAAAAGTGCAAACAGCACACAATGCCAAGAGTTGGTACATTAGTAATGGTAACTGGCCTAAAGTGAGACTGGTGGTGTTGATTACCAGTTGGCTTAGTAATACCACACGTCAAGCAGTTTTTATAAGAAGAACACTGGAATTGCTCAAAGCATTCAAAAGTCACGAAAGTCCATTTTGAACTGTGGAATTAGAGCACAGCTTTTAAGCCTTGAAATGAACCCACATAGATCCTCTGACAGTGTCCCGGGAGGAGTGGTGTTGCATTATTGACCTCACCTTGACCACATCCACGTCTAAAGCTTCCTGTGGGCTTCTGCTGACTCAAACCCCTCTACCCATTCCTGTAAACGTCCCCATCTGAAGCCCCTCAACTGCCTCACATAACAGCATACATAAAATAACACTAAATAAGGGCGGCCCAACTTTATTCAAAACTTTTGTTTTGTCTTTCCTTATCTTTCGTGTATTTTGCGTATGTTTATTGATTTTAAGTGCCATTGATTCAGCCGGTCCTTAAGAATAATAACAGCACCACATGTAAGAATTAATGCAAATGAAATTTTTTGTTTTCATATGTGATGGGAATCCCTGGGCTCACCACAAACTTGTATTCATTATTATACTGTACTATGTAACTGATTAGTGAAATGGTGCTTCAATGAGTGTGATGATATTTCCTTTTCTACTTTCACAACATTGTCTTTCCTCTCAGTCACTCTAGTGTATTGACTGACTCTCATTTCATTTTCCCAGCAAAAGTGAAAGGTTGCAGCTGAAACACAATGTAATCATTTGGTTGTTTTTAAACTCCTTGATCTATTTTTTTTAGGAAGTTGGGGGACAAACTATTGTAGCTTTTAATTCCAGCTCTATTATCTATACGCGTTCTGGTTTGTTGTTTATAGGTCATTATGATGTCATGAATCTTGCAACGTGGTTATTGCCCTGTCTCTTTCAGGAGCGCTAACTGAGTGCTACGATGAACTGGGGAACCGTTACCAGCTGCCCGTCTACTGCCTGTCTCCCCCCGTCAACATGATCGAGGAGCACTCAGACGAGCCGGACGCCTCCGATCCGGACTCGGGGGCCGCAGACCCCTCGGCCAGCAGCGGGGGCGACAGTGAGTGCCACCTGCGGCTGCGTCTATCTACGGGCCGCGACCTCCGCCTGACGGTGCGCTGCGCCGACACGGTGGGCGTGATGAAGCGGCGCCTGCAGGCTCAGGAGGGGGTGCCCGCCCCCACCCAGCGCTGGTTCTTCTCCGGCAGGCCGCTCACCGACCGCCTGCGCCTGGACCAGCTCAACATCTCCAGGGACTATGTGGTTCAGGTGATCCTGAGCCAGCTCCCGCTGTCCCCGCTGCCTGGAGCCACGCCTGGGCCCATCTCGCCTGGGCCCACCACACCTGGGCCCACCACGCCTGGGCCCACCACGTCAGTAGCGGGGGAGGGGGTGCATGCGCTGCCACAGAAGCCCACGTCTGGGGAGAACTATGTGCCTGTCAGGCAACCGCCTGCATACTCTGGCACCACAGAACCTCAGTGATGTGATCCTCTGCTCTCCTCTGCTCTCCTCTCCTCTCCTCCTCTCCCCTCTCCTCTCCTTTCCTCTCCTC
>JAOEGT010101242.1:0-13171 GCA_025447795.1 Speoplatyrhinus poulsoni | reverse complement strand
GTCACATGAAAAGATATGCTCACATATTTGCAAATATGTGAGGGGTGTACTCACTTTTGTGAGATACTGTATGTACTGTCGGTACGGTGGTTCACAATAAGGTTAAACATTAACAGCTGGAACGAACGCTTTAAGGTAACACTTAAGTTAAAGCAAACTTAAACAAAAGGTGGGTCAGCAATATCTCCACTTGTGGCCAAATACTCAGCGGTAGACCAGAGAATTTTTTTTTTTTTTCCTTCCTGGAAATAATTTGGTCTTTCATTTGGTATTTTAATTAATTTAATTTCTGAAATGATAATGATGAAAACTAATGATAATTTGTTTAAGTTAATAAAACTAAAATAAAAAATAAAATCAAACGTGCCTATGCTTTGCACTCTTCATATTATATAAATGGTAAATGGACTGCATTTATACAGCAATTTTCTAACCTTCCAGCCACTCAAAGCGCTGTACAGCATTGTCTCACACTCACCCATTCACACACACATTCATTCACGGCGATTGCTGCCGTGCAAGGTGCGACCAACCACCGGGAGCAGTTAGGGTTAGATGTCTTGCTCAAGGACACCTCGACACTTGGTGAGGAGTTAGCCGGGATCGAACCAGCGACTTTCTGGATCACCTGTCCGCCCAACAATATATTGTAATATACTGCAGAATTATACTGGCCTGACCTACCAAAAATATTATTAAAGATTGAAACTACACAGCTAAATAAATACAATTGTATTGATCGCTGAAGGTGAAATGAGATTATTTTTATTTCTGGAAGAGACCCATGTCAAGGAGTTGTAACCATGCATGTGAACCTCACTTTTCATCAGAAAATCTATTAAAAGTATAGCTCAAGAGATCTAACATGATGGCAAGATGGAAAGATGGCAGCAAGTAGTGGCAGAAGTTGAGCAAACTAATAGTGATTAGACAATGCTGTACAGAGCGGACATGTGATAGATATATATTTGGGTGAGAGATAGATAGATAGATAGATAGATAGATAGATAGATAGATAGAGACAGCGAGAGAGAGAGAGATAGAGACAGAGAGAGAGGGGTGATGACTGCAGTTGGCCTGAGAGGTGCTGTCAATGTAAGTGTGTTCCCAGTCCGACGGTCTCTCTTCTTTCTCACCCAACTCAACCCCCCCCCCCCAATACTCTCTGTGGCTCACTCTACCACTTTGCGCGTGGTCAAACCAACGTGCAGGGCAGACGTCGTGTCAGAGCACAGGTGCACTTAGGTGTGACAGATCTGTCGAGCTCGCATTCGTATCTCCCTCGCTCTCCGTATCTTCTCTCATTCCCTGCCCACATCCTCTCCCTGTTCAATTCTGTCTGTCTGTCTGTCCTTCATCTGTATCTCCTCCCCCTGTCACACAGCACACCAGCTGTAATCTCTGTCTGTCGGGGCGGATGGGGTGTCTGCGGGGACCTGGGAATCAAACTTTATCGGCTGCTGTGTCGCTCTCACTAGCCTATAAGGTGTACCGTATGTGCTCTAATGTATTTGCGCTGTACACCGTACGGGAACAGATGTGGCTCATGTCAAGCCTCCCCGTGCTTCTAGATTGTTCTGTGAGTGAATGCCTAAATAAAGAACAAATAGAAAGCAAGGGAAGGGAAAGGGACTAAATAACCAAATAAATAAAGCAAAGAGTAATATGTGATCTAGCATAAAAATACAGAATAGAAATAGAGATGTGGATACTCGCCCGCACCCACTTGCACACACCTCCAACAAACACTGGTCAGGTGTTAAATGACTGTCCCTCTGCACTTCATAACAAATGGATCCCACCTTCAAAACTAAATAAACACAATTATAGAATATAGCCTTTGTGATCCACCGTTGTAAAACAGCATGAATAATGACGCCCGGGGATTCAGCATTCCGGCTCATTCCATTTTCCCCGTCATTGTTTTGTTTATTATGTGTCCCACAATCCAGAAAGCAAACAAACAGTGGGCCCTCCGTACAGTGGGCCCACTGAGGGAGCACTAAGTGAATGTTTCCCGGGCCCGCTGCGCTGAATAACCTCTGTGTGCGTACATGGAGCAGGTCATTTATAAAGTCAGAGGGGCCTGGGCTATAGAATGAATGCAGAGCCAGGTAAATGATGGGCCAGCCGGTGTCATTAATAAACTTTATCTTTTAATAGAACAGCCGGGACGCAGCGGAGCGGAGCTGCACGTGCACGCACTCACACGCACTTCATTAAGCTGATGGAGTAATGAGAATGCACAGAGAACAAGAGTGTATGGACACACACACACACCTCATTAGCTTAAGGAGGGTTAAGGACTGCTGCAGTACACGCGCACACGCACACGCACGCAGATAAACGACACTAGCCAGTCTCTTTGCACTTAATAACAATTTGATACCACCTTCACAGACAAATACTTAGAAAGTGATTCCTCATTGCTGCCTGGAATGAATTTCAGCAGAGGTGGAGCAGGATAATATTCCTCTCTGTCTCTCTCAAACATACCACCAAATATCACGGAGAACACAAGCTGAGGACACGAACTCTGATTTCTAAAGGGATTTAATAAGAAATACATAGTAGACATAGCAAATTCCTCAATTTAAAACATGCGCTGAAAGGACAATCAATGTTGATTTGGTATTGTACATAAATGCAGGCTATACAATTAGACATATTTACAGTTTATATATACTGTATAGCATAAATGAGTCACTGAATCATCATAGCTACGCTTTCATGTCTGTGGGTCAACCTTTCAAGGTTAATAACCACTTAATAAACAGTTATCAATTATTAGTATTGTTCCGCAGGGCATGACATAAATAGGTCATATTGTATCATGGCTGTTTATCATACTCTAGACGAAGTTAAACCCTAGCGCTGTTTTCTGTCATGTTTGCCAAAAATATATGTTAAGAAACATGAACACATATTTTCAGTTTACAGCCGCTAGGGCTGATCGATTATGAAGAAAATGTAATCTTATTCACCATTAATTTGGTCAATATTGAAATCACAATCTGCTCTCTCATTGGCTGCTGCAGCAACAAGATGCGCTTTAAAGGTCCATTCCGAGTCAACTTGTGGGAGCAGGGTTAGTGGCCAACATGTGAATCATATCTGCTGAGCGGTGTATGTCCACACACCTTCGTCACTCTGAATGCATTGAATCACACCACTCCTGACGTCACTATGCAGCGTTAACAGCGCCAGTACTACATTCAAAAAATTATTAAATAAAATACCGACTAGTATTTCTGGTGCCGACTAGCTAAAGCAACGTCAACTAGCCGCGCACTGTTATCAGTCAGAATTTATTTTTTAAATGAGCATCCCTATGCAAAACTTAATATGCTAAATAATCTTTTTTTTTTCTAGATTACATTCTTCTTTTGATCTGTGGGAGCCAACATTTAAATCAAATTTAGGTTAGTTGCGCAGCCCTAACAGCTGCTATTGTCCTACATCAAACAGCTACAAATATAATAGGTTGGAATTGTAATAATTGTATTGTGATACTGATAAATACTGTAAAAAAACACACACACAAAATATATATACAGTGTATATATACACACCTTTATTTAACCAGGTAAAAAGACTGATTGAGATTAAAATCTCTTTTCCAAGAGCGACCTGGCCAAGAGGGCATCTTAAAACGTCCACATACAACATTTAAACACAATGTCCACCATTCAATTATAGCATCACAATAAATAGATAAACATAAACATTCATAGTCAATTAGACAGAGAGTATATATATATATATACACACACAGTATATATATATATATATATATATATTGTATGTGGCTGGCAAAAGTATGCATACCCCTTGAACTTTCCACATTTTGTCATGTTACAACTAAAAACGTAAATATATTTTATTGAGATTTTATGTGATAGACCAACACAAAGTGGGCCCGTTTACTTTGATACCTCTAAATAAAATCTGCCTTTGCCTTCAGAAGTCACCTAATTAGTCAAAAGAGTCCACCTGTGTGTTCTGTGAAGGCCTCAGAGGGTTGTTAGAGAACAATAGTGCACAAACAGCATCATGAAGCCCAATGAACACACCAGACAGGTCAGGGATAAAGTTGTGGAGAATTTTAAAGCAGGGTTGTTAGGTTATACATAACATATAACATCTCACGGATCACTGTTCCATCCATCTTCAGAAAATGGGAGGATTATGGCACAACTGCAAGCCAGCCAAGGCATGGCCATCCACCTAACCTGATGGGCCAGGCAAGGAGAGCATTGACCAGAGAATCAGCCAAGAGGCCCATGGTAACTATGGAGGAGCTGCAGAGGTCCACAGCTCAGGTGGGAGAATCTGTCTACAGGACAACTATTAGTCATGCACTCCACAAATCGGGCCTTTATGAAATAGTGACAAGAAGAAAGCTATTGTTGAAACAAAGCCATAAGAAGTCCTGTTTGCAGTTTGCCATGTGGGGGAAACACTATGTGTGGCGGAAAACGAACACTGCACATCACCCTGAACACACCATCCCCACCATTAAACATGGTGATGGCAGCATCATGCTGTGGGGATGCTTTTCTTCAGCAGGGACAGATAAGCTGGTCAGAGTTGATGGGAAGATGGATGGAGCCAAGGAAATTGACGATGATCCCCCATCAGCCTCCAGCTGTGTCTCTACCATAGAGAGCATGTCAGTCGGATTCAGGAGTTCCTGAGAGTGTTTCTTCCACCGACCAATTACCTCCTCAGTTGAGGTCAACAGTGTCCCATCCTTACTGTACACAGCTTGGATGGTTCCCCGCTTCCCCCTCCTGAGGTGGGAGACGGTTTTCCAGAAACAGAAATACAAGTCTTTCTCCATGGCTTCTCCAAACTTCTCCCACACCCGCTTCTTTGCTTCTGCTACGGCAGATGCTGCAGCACTTCGGGCCAGTCGGTACCTTGCAATCGCCTCCGGAGACTTCTGGGACAACATATCCTGAAAGGCCTTTCTTCAGTCGGACGGCTTCCGTTTAAAGGATATATATTTAAATATGAATCATCATTTTTTGACGTGGCTATACTTTTTTGTTAATCAAGGAAACATTTATATGCACACCCATATTCCTGTCATTCATAATAGGGCAATATTCAACATTTGCTACGCTGCGGGTCTTAACAGCTATTACATTCCATTTTGAATTATGCCATTCTGAATACATGTGGGATACGCCAACCTTTTTCTGGTTTTAGGAGAAAGCTCAGGAAGAACATTTGGACAATATTTTGCAGCCATAAACATGTCAGTCAAACATGTCAGGGCACTTTGTTGGGGAAATAAAACAAAACAAAAACATATATGCAGTATATCATTAATGTATCAATCAGTTATGCAAATATGTCTCCAAACATATGGATACCCTGGCTCCTTGCCAAGTATAGACATCAGATTTTGCTTTTTATTATTGGTTTAGAATGGTTAGGTTAGCAATATACAGAAATTAGCAACAACAACTAACCAATTATTGATCCAATAATACTATCAGCAAGGGGAAAAATGTGTGTGGCTGGATTCAAATAACCCAGCCACACACATTTTTCCCCTTGCTGATTTAATAGCAAAAACCTTTTTTTTGTGTCCAATTATCAACATAACTACAAATAACTAAACGTATTTAGAGGACAAAACCACACAAAGTGCAAGTTAAACAGATAAACAAGTACCAGTGGTGAGTTTTTGTTTACATGCCTGGATCTGACGTATCAAATGCGCTAAAAGTCCCACTGCTCCAGGTGCAAAGTCCCTTCTACTGACATCACAACCTTAGAAGAAGTGGGGCCTTTAAATGCACATTCATGACTTAACTATTTTAGATTATTTAACCTTTAAAACACATTAGCTGACCTCTCTATGCGTAAGCAACAAATGTAACTGAATAGCCAACTGTGTATGCAAATCAGTATGGCTTGAGGCAGACAAGTCAATGTTTATTTGAACAAGTAGTTAGTTCCCTCAAACCATTGAGCTCAATATTGTAATCAGGTAATGTACATTCCATGTAAAAAAGCGTAGAGATGAGCCATGATTTCATACCCTTGAATTACGAAAAGCTTACCAATAAATGGGAAGTTTCCATCAGCCAGACATAACAAAACCACTAGTTTCCCACCTGACTGAATGTTCATTGTTGCATAACACCATGTTAACCAAACAGGATCTCAAACACACATAGTATACAGACATTAAATTCCATCAACAGTGACACTGCCTTGGTAACATCAGGTTAACAGGGAACAGTGCGTGACATATATACACATTAGACAGACAGACAGAGACAAGGAAAAGGGAGAAGATAACAAATGGTGAGTCAGTGTGAAACTTGTCTGTGTTTACAGAGTTGTCAAAGTATTGGTTAACGTTCGCTTTTGGAGAGTGAGAGAAAGATAGGAAGAGAAACATTATTGGGCAAATAAGATTGTAAACAAGTAAACCAATGTGGTTTACTGAACTGTGAAAATGTGTCTATATGTTTGCAATCAAACATTGTACTGCCATACTAGCTGACTTGCTTTTGTGTTTTCATGCCTTCTATTAGGGAGTGTGTGGGTGTGTATGTAAAGCAAATTTCCTTCCTTGCCATCTCACCTAGCCAACAACTACTGTAGCTGAAATGTGTTAGCTTCTATAGCCCAGAAGCCATAAGATAAAATGAAATACAAATCTTTTAACTACAAACGTTGAGCTGCTTCTACTAGGGATGGGCACGAGTACTTGAGTACTCGTCTTTGACAGCAATGCTCGAGCATACGTTTTCATGATCGATCATGACAATGCAAATAAAAGCATGAATTAAATAAATTAATATCTCAGCTGAATGAAACAGGCTACGTAACTTGATGTAACATTTTACTGCAATAGTCTAGCAGAACCGGTACCAAACAACTCAACATCGCCATAGTTTTGAACGACATGCAGTCTGACCAGACAGAAAGACGATATGTTCCTTCCTATCTGCCATTTTGTCAAACCACTTCCCACCTGTCATCCCCATCAACATCTCAGTCAAACTTTCAACTAAATTAGCGTAACTTAGTTAAAATTCAGTTCATACCATTTTCTGAAACCTGGAAGACTGTAGCGTATTCGATGGATTATTTGGATGAACTGAAAGATCACGGCCATACATCTAAACACATACAGTAGCATGTGGTTTAAGGTAATAAACCTATGCTCGCTACCGGTATCTGTCCCACTTCTTCACTTGGAGTTCTGTTTTCCAACATATACAATACGATATTTAATACACATTCTGCTTCCGTATTAAAGCTTCCGTATTAAAGCACTGGCTGGTTTGGTTAGTTTAGAAATTAAACAATTTAAAATACCAAAGAATATTTATAGAACTGACTTCTGCACTGTAACTCTATCCTAGTTGTATTGTAGATTCTTCCTGGATGTTATGCTCTTTAGTTATTTAAATATGTTACTTCAAGTAAGAAACTGCAAGAAATTCAGCGATATACGATATTATATCGCGCTAAAAATACTGCCGATAATCCTATCGTGTTGAATGTCCATTATCGTGATAATCATGAATATTCTCACAAGTGACTTGAAAAAAAGCTGTCTAGATCACTTGTACAGTCTGATTGTATTAATATACGAATTGATTGATTAGCCTACATCTGTCTGTCAGTTACTACTATGGCTGAAGGCTCGGCTTGCCTATTGTGTCCCCCACATAAAAAAAATATATATCTGATTTGTTGAAATACTTGTTTCAAAACAAAAATAATCACACAAAAAAACAGACAGTACATATGTGTCATGATAATATAAATTATTGTTTCTTGACAATTTTTAAGATAAAGTGATTCCATATGTTTTAGTGCCATTTTAAGAGTTTAATAATAATATAAGAAATAATCGCGGTAATATCGTCTATCGCAATTACTTTGGTCAGGATAATCGTGATATACATTTTTCATATCGTCCCATATATAAGCACCGCTAAACATCCTGGCTGTGTAGCGGGCTGCGATGTTGTGCTATGGTATAATTTATCCTTCATTTATGAAATAATGTGCTTAGTAGATACATGTCTGGTTATCAAAACGTAACACCATTCTTACACAGGGCTGTGTGACTAAGCTGCTGCTGTGTTTATGTGGTTGACAAGAACAACAACGAAATACATTCTGCTTTCTGTGTCCTTTACTGTAGTCTGGACGGCGAGGCGGAATTAATGCACAATATTACCACTTGAAAACACTGCTGAAAATAAAAAAATATGTGGTTCAAAACCCATAACACTATGTTCAAACCGCGTTTTGCCGCTGTATGAGTACTAGCAGTCAGCAATCATAGCCTCACTTCAACACAGCTACGTGGAAGTTGGGGCAGGGTGGGCAGTGGCTTGTTAAATTTAAAGTGAAAAGGAGCATGAAATTATTCCTTTAATATCTGGCCACTAGGGAAGAACTTAAAATATTCCTAATTAATATTACAGTTTCTTTCACACAGTCTATGTTTAATATAATGTGTCTTTAAATCAGGCAGATTCATCTTAAAGGGTTAAGAATTCATCGAAAATAACTGAAATCTCCTTATTTACAGGGCATATGCGCTCGACTAAGTTTCTATTATGGACAACACATGCATGGATTTTCTTATGTTGCTGTCTAAACAGACCACAAAGGAAAAAAAAAACAACACTCAGATATACTATATTTACAAAAGTTTTGGGACGCCTGCCTTTACATGCACATGAAGGTTAATGACATCCCATTCTTAATCGTACGGTTTAATAGGGTTAGCCCACCCTTTGCAGCTATAACAGCTTCAACTTTTCTGGGAAGGCTGTCTACAAGGTTTAGGAGTATGTTAACAGGATTTTTTGACCATTCTTCTAGAAGCGCATTTGTTTTCGAGATGGCCTGGCTCACAGTCTCCACTCTAACTCATTCCAAAGGTGTTGGAAGCATGAAATTGTCCAAAATGTCTTGGTATGCTGAAGCATTAACAGTTCCTTTCACTAGAACTAAGGGGCAAAGCCCAACCCCAGAAAAACAACCCCACATCATAATCCCCCTTCCACCAATCTTTACACTTGGCACAATGCAGTCAGGTAATTACCATTCTCCTGGCAACCGCCAAACCCAGACTCATCCAAAGGATTGCCAGACAGAGAATCGTGATTTGTCACTCCAGAGAACACGTCTCCACTGCTCTAGTGTCCAGTGGCAGCGTACTACACACCACTGCTTTGCATTGCACTTGGTTTGGATGCAGCTGCTCGGCCATTGAAACCCATGCCATGAAGCGTCACACACTGTTCTTGAGCTAATCTGAAGGCCACACGACGTTTCGATGTATGTAGCTATTGACTCTGCAGAAAGTTGGCGACTTCTGCACACTGTGTGCCTCAGCATGCGCTGACCCCGCTCTGTGATTTTATGTGGCCTACCACTTCATGGCGTGGAGTTTCTGTTGTTCCCACTTCCACTTTGTTATAATACCACTAACAGTTGACCATGGAGTATTTAGTAGTGGGGAAATTTCACAAATGGACTTATTGCACAGCTGGCAACCTATCACAGTACCATGCTTGAATTCAGTGAGCTCCTGAGAAGTGATTAAAACACCTACATTCAATGATTCGGAGGGGTGTCCCAATACTTTTGGCATATAGTGTAGATAGATTTTTTCCTTCCGTTTTTTACTCTGTATTAGAGCGGTAACTAGAATACCTGCAGTATAGAATGCATTTCAATTACACTGTTCTTATCAGGGTGAGTGTGTCTTTTGAAATAATGCACCACTGTTAAAATGAGGGAGGGAAATAGATTAACACAAGAGGCTGAGGCATTAGTGTGTGCGTGCATGTGTGTGTGTGTGTGTGTGTGTGTGTGTGTGTGCATTCGAGGGAGTTGTTTTGCCACCTGCTCCTTGTGACCACTGGGAGGAATAGAGTTTCATTGCTGCCCCGACATGTTCATACAACACACACACACACTTATATAAGTGTAAACAGACTCTCCTTCACCCCCATCTGTTTTCTTCCCTTCTCTCTCTCACTCAGAGAAAATAACAACCTCTAGTAAGCATGACGCCAGCAAAACATTTTTTTAATAAATAAATAAAATAAAAACACAGGTAAGAGACCTGAGTCTCTCATGTGTGTGCGTGTGTGGTTTGTGGGCAGGATGTATGATATAATCCAGAGGAAACGTCAACAAGAGAGGGAAGTGCCAAGAGTCATTATACTTAAATAATAAGCTTTAAATAGAAACATATACACATTAGCCCACACATCAGTTTCACCTCATTGTGGAGCTGATGAATGTTCTACCTGATAATTCACCAAGCTGGACTCCCCCCCTCTCTCTCTCTCCCCTTCTCAAACACAAACACTTCACACAGACATACAGGAGATAAACATGGTGCATGTACATGCTTTATACACGCACAATCAGCAGTCGTGAGATAAATATGTGTTGAAACACGTGGTCCGGCAAAAAACACATTCACTTCACTGAACGCTACGGTACAGTATGTGGCCGTTGTTAAGTGTGCCGTATCTGCCTGCCTGAATAAAGGTTTTACATAAAGAGTCCATGAGTCAAGACATACAGAGGGCCCTGAGCACTTGGTGTACTGTTTGCTGAGTCATCAGCTGGAGGGGGCCAGGCAATGAGAAGTGGAGATGTCCCGCCGGTGTGGCGTGTTATCGCGCCAAGCGCATTTGGCCCCGGCTCCTCTCCCTTTCCCGCCTCTCTCTCTCTCTTGCCCGCCCTCTCCTCCCTTATCTCCCTGTGTTTTTCCATGGCTGCGGGGCAGTCTCCACCCCTCCTGCCTACGCAGCCAGGGTGAAACTTTAGCCCTGCCCAGTATCTTAACCTGCTCCCCTTGTGTGCAAACCCATATTATTATTGTCCTCATAATGCTACGTTGTCATAAACAAACGGCGGGAGTTAGTCAATGGCGTGTGTCCTCCTGTAACCCAGAGGGAAAGCGTGACAGCGCTCTGCATGACTAACACAGATGACTAAAGCTACCACACGGTACGCTCTCAGACACGGCAGAGACAGAGAGAATAGGTGCAAGTCAGGCAGATGTTCTAGCAACAGTGTCACGGTGTTGTCGCGACGCAGCTCAAACAGGTGACACTAGCAGGACGTCAATAGATTTTGTCTTTATTTTACCTTTAAAAAACTCCTGCATTGTAAAGTGGAGTGTGTCTGTGCTCATTTCCTGTAAATCCTGCTGAATTAAATGTTACCGCTCACGGTTTAAGATTACCATATTGGCTGGGGAGAAAAAAATAAAGAAAATTTAGATATTTATATATTATATATTAAATAATACTTTTCCTGAAAATTGTTAAGTTGACATTTGTATACTATATATTATTATAATCCACACAAAGATGATTGGTCTTATTTAGGGTTAATATCTAGTTAGTAATAGTAATAGTAATATCTGATATCTAGCAGCAAACAAAAAAAAGAAAAAATATGTAAAATTATGCAATTAACTTAGATGATATGGACCATATATCTCTGAATCAACAGTTTGACGCGACTTTGCTTTGACACTAACCACCTTAAACAAATGTAAGTAATGTCGCTGTTCAAGTCAAACTCATTAAATCAGGCTGAACTCCAACTTGTCGTGTGGGAATATAGAGCAGAAACAAAATAGGTTGTTTTTCAACCTGCAGTTTAAGACACTGCATTGAGCGTGCTAATTTGAAGCAGTACTTTTATCTCTCCTCATCGCCCCCTCCACACACAACGCTAGGTCTCATCTAGAACCGCAACACCTTTCAGTTCCTTGTGTTCACCAATTAACAGAAAGTGATTCATTATACACAAGTGTGGATTTCCACGGATATGGTGTTTCTAGGATAACATGCAGAAAATGAGCTACGAGGGTGCGCACAAAAATTAGCACACGGAAGTTATTGCTCAAGTCCGACCACCTGCTTTTTTACAGATGGGATATGTTCTCTTCACTTTACGGGTCACCCAAGCACACAAGTCTGCTCTTATGTGCCATTTTTTTGCCACTTTTTTTTTTTGCCACTTTTACTGTTTTTTTTTTCAGTGTGTGAGAAGACACTTATCGTGTGTGTATTCAGAATACTGAAATTACTAAAGCGAGTGATGTAAAAGCCACCTTAGATTTAAAAAATCTTATTTTCTGGTGATTTTTACTGAATACCAGGACAACATGAAACAAAACTCTGCAACAAACTGTCCATTGACATTATCAAATGAACTCAGCACAGGTGGAATATTGCATAGAAAGAAGAGATTGAGTTCAGACACAGAAATTTGAAAAAGTTTTTTTAAGGTGTAAATACACAACTAACACCTACCATGTAATTTGTAATAACAGTAATAGAGAATTACAAATAAATTGTCTGCAAAAATTGGGCATCATGTTGTAGGTCAAGGGTCACTCATTGCCCTCATCTGTTGAGTCACATAGATCTATCACCTGACCTCCAATGCCTCCGTCCCAGTGGATGAAAACCGACAACCCACAGCTGTCGTGACTGGAAAACAGGCCCAACCATCTGTTGAGTTAAACAATCAGATACATTGGGAATTCTTTCCCCGTTGGTCTGGCAAGATAAATGACAACTCCTCAAAAACAACAGGATTGATTGAAGAAATTGGATTTGAATTTGGCAGTTCCTCAAAATGTCTAGCACAGACTGATGTTTTCAAAAATTACTGTGGCATTACTCCCATCTGAGGTGTAAAAATCATTAGCTTTAAAGCCAGTACACTGCAGTGCTAAATGCCCAGGTATACTTTCATAGGGTTAAATGTCGTCACGCATACAGTTCAGTCATCGTACCTCCAAAAGATTCTGTCCACGTGGATATGTGTGCGTTGATGTGTGCGCATGTACGAAAAGCTGAAGCCCGCTACAGACGGCAATGGACGCCCTACTAAGCAAATCTCTTACACCAACATTGTTCACAGGAAACTGTGTGCACATTTAAATTGCAGTTATTAGTTAATAGTTAATAGTTAATAGTTAATTAGTTAATAGTTATTAGTTAAAAATTGCTAATTCCAAAGCTGTGACGAAAAGAGAGCTGAGACGGAAGGCAAAACTCTCGATCTTCCGGGCAATTTTCATTCCTACCCTCACCTATGGTCATGAAGGGTGGGTCATGACCGAAAGAACAAG
>JAOEGT010101230.1:0-28383 GCA_025447795.1 Speoplatyrhinus poulsoni | reverse complement strand
CATACATACATACATACATACATATATATATATATATATATATACATACATATACATATATATAAATATATATATATATATACATATATACATATACATATATACATATACATATATACATATATACATATATACATATACATATATATAAATATATATAAATATATACATATATATATATATATATATAATGTATGTATATATATATATACACACACACACACACACACACAAGTGCACAAACAAACATGATATACCAGTGTTATAGTGGTATACGTAACACACTCCCATACAGTACATCCTACACACACTCACAACTGTGACTATTACAGGAATCAAGAGCATGCTGTTGCCGTTTGTGGTCTTCAGCCTTCAGTGTTTATGTTGGACAGCACAGCTTTTCCGGTTATTGTGCGAGAACCAGCTAGAGGGAGGAAAGGGTTAACGGCTGCAGTCTGATATAGCGTCCAGCCACAATAACTAACACACACACACACACACACACACACACACACACAGAAACAAGCTAGCAGGGGTGCAGATATGGGTAGACATGTGTGCATGGCTTTGACAGACTGTAGTGCTATTATGGCTACAGCTTGGGGGGGGGGGGGGGGACTGGTGTAAGCTGGGGAAGGGGCTCTTCATCAAGCCTCCTCATCTCTGTCCAAGGACATGAGACATGACAGGAAGTGAGGCACCTAGAGGCCCTGATCAGGAGAAGGAAGTGGGAGAGAATGACCGTACACGGGAAATAACGGACGGCAGACAGGCGGATTTAGACAGCTTGAGAGAGAGAGAGAGGAAATGGGGGATTGAGTCAGGAAAATGGAAGGGCAAATAGGAGAAAAGGACATGGGATGTTATGTCAGGGGCTGGGATACGTTTAATCCACAGTATCCAGGTCTCTCTCTCTCTGACACAGTAATAATCATCACAGCCAGACATAGCATCCCCTGCACAGCACACACATGCACACACACACGCACACACACGCACACACACGCACACACACGCACCATTGCAGGGCTGGCTGATGGACAGAGAGAAGGGGAGTAGGGAGTATGGGTGGAAGAAGCTTGGGAGAGGAGGCGGGGGGAGCAGAAGGTCGCGACCTCATGTTGTTCCAGGGGAGGAGAGGAACACGGGATTGGGGCCGGAAAACGGGAGGCGGGTGGGGCGAGCGTGGTGTATGGAGACGTGAGAGAACGTGTACTTTTCTCAAGGAACACTTTCCCTTCCTCTCCTCCGGTCATGTACTACCAGAGGAAAACACCAGTGCAAGACACTATGCTGTTTGCATAGACCATACCTGCGTTTAATGGATGCACTTCACATTTAGAGGCCTTCACTGACAGGCCATAAAAATGTAGCGCATTAGATCATTAATGGCAAATATACATTGATTGCGTCCTCCTTTGCATGTCGTTGTGAATCGGGAAATCCTTTCAGCCTATGGCGATATTACATTTAATCCCACAGAAGACCAGAGCAAGTGACTGAGATGGTCAGGAGGACATGCATATAATTAAGGTGTGCTCTATTTATACTGAGTGAGAAACGGCTTGACTGTGTGTAGTTAAACCAGAGTGTTGTTCCTAATTCTTAATCGCCTTTAATCCTTGATTCACCCCTACTCTCTCGCCGGGCGAAGCAAAAGCCAGCCAGCCAGATATAATTGATGCTTTTAACTAGATTCTCTCTCTCTCTCCCTCTCCCTCGCTCCTTCCTGTCTCCAGTTCCAAGCAGTAAAAAATTAAAGCACCTAACACTAAGCTACAATCCACTGTCAAGACTGACAGAGATCCAGTATCAACAGCGATGGGTCCAATAAAACTGGGTTATCGACAGTAAATGTCCAGAATGGAGAACTTAACCTCAGAGCGGGTTATTTCCCTGCAATAAAGAAACACATACAGGGCGGCTTATGCAGTGAGTCCACAATGAGTGATTAACAAGGTCGAGTTCAATTTATTTTTAGAGCCTTTTATCACACACACTTCATGACGGGTGTTGGATACAAACACATGTCGTATACAGACCTACAATTACATTCAGGTCATTTACCAGATGCTTTTATCCTAAATTAAATACAGGCATGCTCAAAGGTGATTACAGATAGGCCTGCAAACCCATGACCTTTGTTACCCCAATAGACTATCCTGACCTACATTATAAAAAAATATCCTGTAAGCCGCGTCTAGAAGGGATGCAGGTCTTTCACGTTAACATGGACACACACGCACTGTACATCTATGGATAGAGATCCAGACTAACACTAGCTAAAACTAAACAAACTAAATGTGTACATATACATAAATAATTAATAAATTATATAGAGAATTGTTTGTGTGACACAGAGGTTGTGCAATTAATCAAATGTTCATCGCAATTTCAATTCAGTCACAAAAACCTATTTTGCACATTACATTTAGCAGGCAATATGTTTTTGTCTCATCTTGTGTTCTGAATGACACGTGCACTTTCAACCGTCTCGGGGTGAAAGTGAAACATCAAGGTGAAAAGTATTAAAGGGAAATGTCATACTTTCATATTTGTTTCATTGTTTTTTAGGTGCAGTAACTGCACCATCTTTCCAGTCAATGAGTAATTGTGTTAAATAATCACAATTTCAATACTTGACTCAAATAATCCTTATTATGAATTTCTTCCCTCCATAATCGAGCAGCCCTAGTGTGTGTGTGTGTGTGTGTGTGTGCGTGCGTGTTTGTGCGTGTCCCACCTGTGAAGAGGTCTCCATTGCTGTAGGCCTTGCTGCGTTCCTCCTCATCGTTAGGCACAGCCGACACCTGCTTGGCCGAGGTGCAGCCCATGGCCTCACTCTCTAGATCCTCTCCTCAGCATCACTCACACCTGGGGAGAGAGATAACACACGTCGTCACTGGAAGTGCCAGATAACTGATTGTAAGTTGGCATATAGGTTCCACCCTTTTCACCCATGGCCCACAAAAATAAGATGTGTCATTTCAATAGCATCACATGATATCCTAAAAAGAAAAACAACCATAAAACTACTGGCACAATGCATGCAATACATTTTACTTTTTTGATTTTGGTGGTTGCTTCACAATGTACACAACCTGCTATTTTACAATTAAGCCGATTTGCAGAAGCCTTTATCGAAAGATGCTTAAAGTGAGTACAGCTACAAGTATTATGAGCAAGGTAGGCTGGGAGTCAGCCCACTAATTTACTAGCCTGTAGTATTAACATTAATCTTTCATGTCCGTTTAAAGTACATATCACTCTCTTAGTAATAATATTTTTACAAAGCTCCCTGCATCTCAGGTCTCCTTAGTTTCCTCTTTGTACACAAACATGCTCCTCTGCTTGTATTAAGTGTCTGCCTGTGTTCAATCTAAAGGGTGTCACAGGCAGCTTTTGTGAACTGCGCTAAACACTGGAGGAGACTGGCGCTGCAGCCAGCCAACACAGAGCTGTCAGTGTCTCCACTGTCAGTCAATCACAAAACACAGATGTAGGAGGGCTCTCCCATTGTTACCCACATCCCACCCGCACACGCACACACACACCACATGCTGTCAATCACAGAGCCTGATTCACTCACTGCCAGCAGAAATAGCATTTGCAGCCATTCACTTGTGAGACCATCGCAAGATCCACGTCCTGTTTCATTTAGATAAACAGTCTGGATTCTTTCCATTTGTACCTGTCTGTGGAAAAGAGTGCAGTAGCGTTAGGTGTCAATCAAAGTTACCAGCAGGTGATTGGACAATTTTCATCCAATCTGACATCAAACCCTTCTTGCTGTCGTCATCAACTGAACTAGTCACTGACTGGCATCCGTACGGACTTGCAGAGCGAAACACCGACGCTCTCAAGCAATCAGCGTGGTCTCACAAAGCTAATAGCACTCACACACAATTAACTGGTTCAGTGATCACCCCCAACCGAATAGCAACCTGTGATGCCAGAAAGGAGGTGGGTGGTTGGCAGAGAGGCAAATGAGAAACGAAGGAGAGAGGGGAAAGAAAAGAAACAGACAGAAACATACAAAGCGAGCATATGGGGGAGGTGTTGAGAAAAGATAACGTAGATGGGATAGAAGATAACAAAGGGTCGCAGCGTTAAAAAGCTTCAAAGGGCCGCCGGCCCTCTCTTCTTTCTCCTCCGCTCCTTCAGTGTTCCTCTGAGCGTTTGAAGTTGACAGGCCGGCCGGCGCTGTGTTTAGACTGCTGCCTACTGGCCTCTGCCTCGCTGGGTGCAACACAAAGCACCCATGTACGCAGGATCTACACCAGGACCAAGTGTGTATGTGTGTGTGCCACAGTGTTTCGCTTCAAAGCAACTGCATGTTTGATTGCAGCACCTGTATGTGTTAACAAGTGTTTATATATCATGGCTTTGGGTACGGTTGGGAGGTTAGGGAATGGGGAAAGCATAAGAGAGAGAGTATACGTCAGACACACAGTGACAGGGGACCGTGTTGCTGCAAGCAAAGTGTACCCACTGCAACGCTGGTGTGAGGTGGATGGGTATAAAGGTGGAAGGAAGGATCTCAATGATAGCCTCGTGAGACAGTCCTGATCTCGCCAGCTCCAATTTCATTTCGCCGCAACCACCAATCTAGAAAGAGTTTGTGGCCCGTGTAGAAAACAATCATGGCAATTAGTGGCTAGCTGAAGTTTGAACGTTTTCCCCCCAAGTTGACGACATTGACATGTTGTTTTTTTAATATTGAATATAAGTGCTGATACATTAGATCCAGCATAGCTTCACACAGAACACATTCCCCTCTGTAAGTAAGCGAGGGTTCATTGGGAAGGTGTGCAGCATCTTCCCGCCAGTCACCCTGAAACATGTTATTACACGTTCCCCAGATGCAGCGCTTGCACAGCAGCTGTCTGTCCACCGTTTCCCCTTAACACACACACACACACACACACACACACACACACACACACACACCTTTAGCACGTCTATGAGAGCAACTAGCTTGAAAATCCCCGTATTTGGTGTAACAACTCAAGAACGAGCCTTATCAGCCTGGCCCAGACAGTCAGGGACACCGCTTATTGGAGCTACTGCTCCGGAACATCTCAATTAGGGCACACGTGTGTGTTTGGCCTCATATGAATGCATGGCAAGCACACAGAGAAGAGAGTTAGCCTACAGCTTGTACTGTGGTGTCATTTCAGATGAAACATCTAGATGACAGCCGTGTTTGTTCAATATCAGGATTCGGCACCAGCGAGAAGGAACGGCCAGTGTGTCCTGTATGTGTGCCCATGCTAAAAATACGGCTTTTGGGGGTGTACATTAATATGTGTGAGAGAACATAGCACAGTCGTGCAGTGACAGGGTAAAACAGCCAGCTAAAAAAAAGAAAACATGAGAGGAAGGAAGGTAAATGTATGATTTATAAAGCACAGGGACTCTGAAAAGGGGCTTTGTACGTGTGAAGCGAAGCCTGACCACAGACTTTAAATGCTGCAATCGAAGGAACTGTATCTGAGCAGCCTTACTGGCTGCAACGGTTTTAAGGCTCTTCAGTGTGTGGGCAGCACGCTGTCTGAAGGGCTTTGATTTGTGTTTTTAAACATGAGCCCGGCCTCATGAGGAAGACCGGGCTAAAAATAGGACTAGCATTTGTAGAACGACTGTTGCTCAGGCAAAATACTGGGCTGTGTGAGACAAAGCTACTAGTTTGGTTATGCAGTTGGCCTACAGATAAACAGTAGCCAAACCATTTGTGAGGGAAAATGTAGTGGTAAACAATGCAGTGTTGGTTAGACAGCAACTCAATTCAGGGAGAATATTGAAGAGGCCCTAAGAGAAGCAGTGCGCTACTCCCAAAGCTCAATTTGAAAGTGCACAAAAGCACCACAGGTTTACGGTAATTCATCATGGTTAGCCCTAGTGAGAACCAAACTTCTACCAGCAGTTGCCAATGATGAAAATGTACCTGTACGGCAAAATATCACATTTACCTGGCCTCTGTTCGTGGTTGTCCCTTCTAACAATAAAACATAAAAATGTAACATGTTAAAACTAAGTTTAATACAATACGCACTACCCCTAAGTTAACTGTATTATTATGTTTTTATTTTGTTATGATCTTGGCTAGTAGGAACAAAACGGTCAGCACACAGTTCCCAAAAACGTTGTTGCCTTTATCAGGCGGGCATCAAACCATAAGCTGAACCTCAGTTCGTCCAGTCATGTGACGCTGACGGCCATGACAGCCAGCATGGTATTGAGATAGAAAACACGTGATGCAGCTGGACAATGCGGTATGTCTGCTGCCCAGCTCACAGCAAGTGTGTCAATGGGACCAGTGAGGCAACAACTGCATGCAAAACAGATTCCAGCACCTCACTCTGCAAGTCTCATTTCTGAAAGGGATAAGATCAAGATGGCACAGAAGCCTTTCATGCAATCAGCTCCAGATGTTCAACATCCACCCTGGAGTCTGGGCTCGCTCTGCAGAGCAAAGCGAGAGCCGAACTTACAGATTTAAATAATGCTGTGATGTCAGCGCGCTACACTGTCACGAAACCTGATGTTTACCGTACACCAGGTTTCACACAGAAAGACCTGCGCCAATGTCTCACCCTAAGGATCAACATCACATCCAAATGCAAATTGGCGTCAAATTCTAAAAATGTGAATAAATTTAATCAATAGAATTTGGGGAAACATGGGTTGGCATGCGGCCTCCTTTTCTCGCTGGGAATACACTGACTAAGGCAGTTTGTCAAAGGAGGATCTTAACATTAAAGTGTACAATATGTGTATGTGCATGTACAGTACACTCACATGCACAAGCTGAGCTGTATGTGAAGGTTTCTCAAACACCGAGCTGTGCCAGAGGCAGTGTGAGCAACCGCAGAGCCTGAAAAACTGGATGAGAGAAAGAGACAGAAAGAGAGAGAGAAAGAGAGAGCGAGAGAGTAAGCCCTATGGAGGTGTTGTAAGTTAGCAGCGTGCTAGGGGCGTTATTCTCAACAGTGACTCTGCTCCATGTTCCCTCCACGGCCCTGATGGGAGTCCCTGGATGTAATTAGTAAGGGAACTTTCTACTAAAAAGGACAGACAATGGACTGCAAGGAGGGGGGCTTATTTCATCAAGGCACACGGTCCAGGTGCAAATCCACAGTGTAGCTCCGAGCACTGTGGCAGGTCTTCAACTAATGTATGGCTGTCTGCTATTCATGTGTCAAGACTCAACATGACCTATACCATTCAACCTCTCTTCAGTCACATCAGTAGACGCGCGTTTTGTGATGTTCACACATAATAGACAAATGTCAGTCCAAGCATTAGGGCCCGTGTGTGCTTTTAGTCAGACACACTATAGTAAAAGGACTTTATTTTAGGGCCCCTTCTAGAATACACCCAAACACAGTAAATACCTGAACATCTTCTGCAGGGGCCAGCCACAATCAGATTGCAATCAACTGTGAAATTCCGGGCCAATGATAAAAAAAAAATACGAATTTAGCCAATAGTCGATGGCATAAATTCTCCCACGAAGCAAACTTTTTTTTTGAAAACAAACCACACGTGTGCATGGCACACATTGCCCTCTGACGTCATGGCAAGTCGTGTCCAACCAGATGCTATTATGGGTGGTATAGCACACCAATAGGCTCTTCTTTCAACTTGTGTGCGCATGAACCCAAAGTATTAAGATTACACAACGTGCACGTATTTTAAAAGGTGCTTTTGGCAGGGTATTCCGCCCAACAGTATGACTAATTCTGCCACTTTTGCCACAGTCGGTGGGCCTTGGGCCAGGACCGTGCCGCCGGTTTGGACCACTGTTTGTGAGGTACTCACCACCACTGCTGACGGAGGGCACCCCCAGAAGCCTCGCTGTTTCAGAAATGCTCCGACTCGGTCATCTCGCGTGACCATTTGGCTCTCATCAGTCTCAAAACACCTGGCCATTTCTCACGCATCCAACAACAACGCTAACAACAAATGATAAGTGAGAAGTGTCAAATCAGAAAGTCAAATATAATATGCAACAATATATGAATCACCACAATAGCCTATCATTTCAGGATTTCTATTTATAGAATTGGAAGTATTGTAAATCAATAATTTATCAGTGAATCGCCGGTACTGCGTTTCTTTACCTCTCAGTATAACAGGCCAGGGGTTCAGTTTAGTTGCAACACACCATAATATTTACTCTAGCAGGCAGTGTGCCGCACGTCTCCCCTTGTCTCACTTTAAGAACTCCATCGGCTTGACAAGCTTGGGAATCACTGCCAACACGCACGCACAGGCCAACACGCGCACGCACGCACGCACGCACGCACGCACACCCCCGGAAAGAAACTGAAAAGAGCTTTGAGTGCATGTCTGTTCTCTCCAATAGTGTACTCTCGTGTGAAGTTATTGCTTGCCATTGTAATAAGGGTGGGAATAGTCAGGAAGGTATAAATGGAGCGATAGGAAGATACAAGGAATGAGACACAGACCTCTATAAAGAGCTCCACTGTCCCGTTTGGTGGAACTTGGGTATGGCGCTGTGACTAACAATGAGACTTGCAAAACGAAACATCGGTCAAAAATACCATTTCACTTTAGTTTCTGCTTTCCTCGACCCCCTGTGGCTTATTGGGAGGATAAAAAGTCAGTTAGAAATATAGAGACCAAAGCTAAGTACATTCCATTACACTGATACTAACCCAGTCTCATAGATCAGTGTGGCCTACTTGACATCCATCTTAATGTTTCTACAGATGTGCTGGGCAGGTACACTAATGAAACAGATAATTACTGAAGTATCAGAAAGAAACTTGACTGACTTGTTAGAGACTTGTGTCTGGATATGATTTATACTTCTGCACCCCTTTAAAAAGGGACAAAAATGTACAGTGTTCCATTACCGTGTTAGAACCCCGTGACAGCATAGCTTTCCTTACCTCAGGCCCTACACTGCAATTTCAGATGTTATATTCCATTTGGTTACAGTTGAAGGGGTTTACACCTCCTTTGGGTTCCACTGTATCTCTCCACTAATGTCTATGACACCAGCAAAAGTCAAAACAGACTGACATCATGATAAACCATGCTATATTGTACTCTCCAAGTAAATGCACAAAAAAACAGACAAATGGTACCGTAATAATAACAACCTTATACAAGAATAACCGTAATTGTAAACATAACAAAATGGTTACAACTGTATTAAATTACCGTAATTAATACGTGTGTATTACAGTTTTTGTAACTGCAAAATCAGCCGCAAATTGATCCATTAACATTTTTTAAGCAAAATCGGAACAACAAGTCAATCAATTTCTTGCGTTTCAATCATGAATCGGGGCAGGATGGTCAACATACTGAGCATGATGTGCTCAGATGCAAGCACATCACAACCCAAGCAGGCTTCTTGAAATGGCTTAATGTTTACCCAGTAGTCTGAGTAGTCTGATATGGCTACAGTAACTGAATACAGATTAGAAATGTAATTCACCTGTCCATCGTGACCAACTGTCCCTCTGGTTAAATAAAATATTTCACCCCTAGAACAGAGTAGACCCTAAATGTTAAACCCTTAGAACCTCATGAAGGAAAACAAAACCATCAGCTAAATACTGATACATCTGCATGGGGGTTTGCAACCAAATGGTTTGAAAAGGTCCCCGCCGGTTCACTCAAACATAGACTCAATGTCCTGTTCCTTCTTGAAATTTGCAGTTGGAATTCTCAAGCTGCTACTAATGAGCCTCCAAAATCCAAATGTCAGTTTTCCCTCCTGGCAATAACGGTACAGTGTATGGAGCACTATCTGAGAGATGATGTGTGTGTGTGTGTGTGTGCGCGCGCGCTAATTCATCATGTTACCTGACAGGCAATTCCATGTGGCAGCAGACCTAGTCAAACAAGGCAGCTACACCAGGTCAAGTTTGTTGGTGTCCTCTCATCCAAATCATTTTGAATTTCTTGAATCAATTTGAATCGCTAACAAATCAACCCACAAGTGGCATAATAAAAGAACGCCGCCATAAATATTAATTAGAATTCATGAGGATTGCAGGAAAAATATCAATCTATTTGTAATTGTCAAACATGCTGCTGGAGGATAATGATAATAACAAAGTGGTTTCCTGTATTTGTGTGTATTATATGTTAAAACTATTCACAAACAGTTGAATAGAGAGTGTTGGAGGCGACAGTGAAAAGAATAAATTTACAATATGTGCCTATTGTACCCTTGGCTCCTCTTTAACAACCAGCCACAAATGAGTATCATGGCTCAACAGGTCTAGTGTGATATCCTAATATTATTCGTGTAGCTGCAGCAGTGCTTTTTATGTCCATTATGCTGCACAGACGCACACGACTAACAGCAAAACATAATGAAACCTTTCAGTCAGCAGGCCTAGAGCTTTCAATAGCTCCTAATTGAATGCCCAAGAGACTAATGACGCCTTGCTTAAGTTTATGAGCAATATTGATCACAAGCAAAGCTGGGTGACTCAAAAAGGGTATATTATACAATATGGTTTGTTTTTGGAAAGTCGAGCAATTTCTTTGTTTAGGAATGTACATAAAAATAACCTCGTTTCACAATTACATAACTGATCATAACAAATGCATACAGATGCAACATATTTAATTCACCATAAATATGAACAGCAATATCACCGTAGAGCAATACAACTTGCAACCTTCCCAAAGATATTACAACTACACACATTTTCTTCAGTCTGATCAAACGGGGATTTGATGCTGACAAGAAACAAGTGTCATCGAGCTCCTAGCATGAGTGTGGTGAATGTTATCTAAAGTGGAGATGAAGAACAGATCGCCTCTGTTTTGTTTGATGGGAAGACACTGTGCCGAGAGGTCCAAGCCACTCTTCACCTCGAGCCACAGCGAGAGACAGCGGCTGTGATTCAACAAGAAGTCAGCCTGTTACCCAGAGCCGTACTAGACCCCATTCTCATATGGAAATGGACTCAACACAAGCTGCACTGTAAACACAGAACACGATTGACGGACACACGGGGCCACCACTCAACGTGATAAGACAACAAGCACATGCATGAACACAGTAAGCTGCATGTTCAGCCCCCTGCAGTGCACGCACACACACACACACACACAAACCGGATGACAGATAGGACAATTCCACTGTTGTGCATGTCAGCCGCCGGCAGCTTTGCCACTCAGACAGTCAAACAAAATATCCGCATGCCAGAAATAATAATACATCACACAGATGTCAGAGTCTAATGGTAACGTGTTGCAACACACTGCACTCGAGCTTTAGTTAGTTAGTCAGGCAGGCAGCTTGCCAGCCAAGCAGCCAGCAGGCAGGTCCAACTGTAAGATCGACAGAAATGTGTGTGTGTGTGGATCATGTTGTGCTGGCCTTGTGCTTTCTCCACTGCAATACAGCCTGCCTCACCAGACACCAAAAGACCAATCAGCTCTGCCGTAGCAAGACCACCACCACACACACACACCCAGTGCACTAAAAGGTACACAAGCCACTATCATGGGAACTCCCACCTATTGCAGCCTACCTACAAACACACACACGATATCAAAAGATGTCAAGAATGTCATCTTTTGTAACCATTTGTAACCAAACAATCATCAGCTATGAATGAGACAAGTAGACACACAAGGTGGAGAGGCCATTGAATGAAGAAAGGATGGATGGATGGGATGGTCTGCTGGCAAGCGTGTGCTGGCATAGGGAGGACAGGACAGGACTAATAATAAACCATGCTGCCTTAGAGGCTGCTAGAGAGGTTGCGATAGGCAGGGAGAGTGAGAGACAGATGGGAAAGGAGACTCCGGCTATTTCCACTGCCTTTTCACGCAAAGAAGACTAGGATGTGTGGGAGCAAGGCTGTTGTCTGCACCACTACCGTACCGGACAAGCGCTATAATGTTGCCTACAGTATCTGTGTCTATGAGTGTGTGCAGTGCGCGCACACAAATAAACAAACACTGCATGCAGGGATGAAAGCCATGTGTGTGGGTGGGGAAGAGAGAAAGGGGGGCTTAAGAAAAGTGATGCCAGACAATTATACCATGAGTAAAATTAAGGTAGTCGCTACATTAATTGTCACACAATTACAGGATTTATTTTCGGCAGGTTGCTGGTGGATAGGCCACAGTTATCTGCGCTAAAATACTTGAGCAACACGCAAACTAGGGGCTTAATTTATGGCTTTCCCATGTAGTCTACATAAATCTACAGTAACTGATGGTCGTATGGCGCGCACACACACTGAGAAGCAAGGCTTTTCAGGAAGTCGAATGTAGTTGCTGGATCTCTTTGGAAATATAATTGCTGTTGCCCTGCCCTGCAGATCATTCAACAGAAGACAATATGCCTATGCCATACACGCTAGCACATGAAAGCTATGATAAGCCTAGCCATGCTGTCACACTAGCCTAATAGAAACATCACTCAGACAAATAAGACAATGGATGGCACAGGGTTACAGGTCGGGTAGGAGGACACAGCTGTGTCCAGATGCGCTGGTGGAAGACACTGGGGGCATTGTTCACTAAAGGGATATAGTTAGGAGCAGAAGGAATGCAAACAGTCTCCATGTTCGCCCGCATTCTTCCATATCCATAGAAGGTTAACCGTTTAGGTTATAGGATAGGCCTATGTAAATAAACGGTTGTCTTCTCGTTGTGCATGTTACTGTAAACACGCACAAAAAGCAACAACCAATGCGATACAGAAGGCAGAATGCTAACAGCGGGACAGGACACCCAATAAGGACGTAGACAAACAAAATGAAACGACCAACGTTATGCAAGAAAAGCATGACAATTAATACGTAAATATCCAACTTTAATAGTTTACAGTTCGGTTAAAACTGTCACTATCCATGCCATTTGCAGAAAACACCACGAACACAAAACATCGGCTGAAGCGAAAGCCCAAGACGCAGGAAGGGAACCGCCGGGTAGCCTAATCACGGCACTCGGTAAACAACAACAGAAGCGAAAACTAAAAACTAAAATATATTACACGATCACGTGTGCTCTTAACCGGCGCAGACGACACAGTTAGGCCATCATTAATATTCAATGCGCATTTATACTTACTTTAATGAACCGCTTTCGTTCGGTCCACTAGAGAATTGCTGGGCTTCCAGGCGGACTGTCGGGCGGGAGCTGCGCTATGAAGACTGGCTGAGCAGCCTACCGTACCAAACTGAACGTAAACCCTGACTTGCGTCATTTCACCAGGATGCCACTATTTCGCGCAGCAATGCAGCCATCTTGCTGACTGTGGTGCCGAAATAACCCCATCCCTGCTGAAATTGTTCCTTTCGTGTCAGATAGTTGAGGTCTTAGCGTTTCTTGCCTAAATTAAATTGTTTTTCCTGCAATGTGTTGAATTGCAAGGTCGGATACGTCTGCAAAATAGGCATATAATCAGTTACAAGCAGGTTTAGTTCAAACAGATCAAACCACACTTAAGCCCTAACTAAAATTATATTATAATTTAATTTGAACAGGAGACATCTGTATAGGCTATACTCAAAATTGCCTTAGCCTACATAGGCTTACAACGATTAGGCCTCATTTCAATCTGTAACATAAATTTTTATCACGTTAAATTGCAAAGCTTGCTAAGGAGGCACCGTATAAACAACACATATCGATTTACTTGGTATTTTTATTGCATTCCATCATTATGCAACTTGTTGTAGCCTATTGTATTATTGTTTTTGCAAAATTTCCCCTTCCAGTCACTTACAATTAAGCTTATAATGATTAAACAAAACACTGCTGCCATCTGGTGGTCTGCAGTGGTGTTGTCCATTCAACTGCTCCAGTGCCCAATGCGGAGCTGGTGGGTCTTTCCAACCAACCGTCAATTGCACGGTGGTGGTGGTGGTACAGTGATTATAACCGAACCTGAGCAAATAATCGCTGTCAGTTAAGTTGGGCAAATGTTTTAACAAACACATTTATACTTCATACATCTTCCAAGTTCTAAGCAATGTGCAGACAAATAAGTCTGCTAGCAAATTCGCCTTTTCGTTACTCACAATAAAATAACACCGGTCTACAAATGATTAAGCCCAAAAAAATGTGTAAAGATTGCATTAAATTAACCTATCACCATCCAGAAAAACAAAAAACATGACATTTTATTAGCCTAATCAACCAGCATTCAAGAGGTCTTCCCACTTTCAGTTGAAGGAAACAGTGAGAACTGCATAGAGGAAGACGTGTTGAGGTGCATCAAAACCTGCCTTGACAGTGAGATACCCTGTGACATACAGTAGTGTCATTTTATGACACACATGTGTCAGCAAGAGCATTTAGAATCATGGTCTGCAGAGCCTCAAACATCTGTCTACTTAATTAAGAGGGGCTCCCTTGTGGTCCACAGATTACACCGGGGCTGACTTGGCACTGACTGCCACCCAGAGAAGACAGGAGGTGGGCAGTCACACATCCACCATGTTAACCCGTGCCTGGTAAAAGCGGGCGGTTCACCTCACTTATTCAAGCATCTGTTCAGCTCGTTTTTTTTTTTTTGGTTTTAGGCAGTGACACACCTGGGGTTGGGGTTGCCCCAACTCCTGCTGAATTCCACAGTCATTGGTGTCAGGAGCGCTGGATGACTGTCAGAGCTCATCCTTCTCCATCTGCTGGAAGGCCTCCAGGTCGTCCCGCCAGTCAGCCAGCAGCTCATCCACCGACTGGCTGCTGGAGTCAGAGTCATCCTCTGGTTCCTCCTCAGAGTCCTTCTTCTTCACGGGCTCTGTCGACCTGGGCTCCACCTCTTGGGTGCCGACTTCTTCAGCTGGAGGACTGGCCTCCTCTGGCGCTGATTCGTCTAACTCTAGGGTGCTAATTTGTGATTGGTCGACAGATGGCGTGGAAGCAGGAGAGCTCTCCCCGGTGGAGCAACCTTCCTCTTCTTGTACATCTGCACCTGAGAGCAAAAGAGGGCACATTCAGATACAGTGTTCTTCCTAGGCACAAGTGTGCACACCCACTCACACAAACACATCCTTTCACCTCCACTGCTACAGTATGAAACGCGCACGCACGCACGCGGCTTCCAGCAGTCCTTCCTGGTCAAATATAGAGCCGTTCATCAAAAGGCTGTCAGATAGAACAGTATGGTGCTAATGGTGACTCATGTTTTTCCACAGGATAAATCTCTCATAACAATGTTTAGTCATACTAAACCGTGACGCTGATTGGAGGATGAATCATTTCTACATAGTGCTGCAAGCTACTTGGTAGGGTGAAAAGTTACTCTACCGTAGCTGATGAGCTTGGAAGGTCATTTGTCATTTAGGTGAATTATTTTAATGAACAAACCCGGGCCACCTTCCCCTCTGCTGCAAGAAACTCTTCTAAAAAGGTCTTAGGTGGCGATCAGCATTATGCAGCCGGTCCTTCCCGACTGGGACCCTAACCCGGTTCCCCCAGATTTAGCAAGAAACGCTAAAGGCCAGGGGCCCTAGTGTCTGTCACTAGAGTTGGGGGATGAGGTTTAACTGCCCTAGTAACCAGCTCACCACCATCTAAACCTCACTCTTATCCGGGTCATGGCACCAGTGTAACCGCTGTCCCGACACGGGTCGCGAACACGGCTCCCCCGTGTAGAGAGCTCACGCTCAGCGAGACACGCTAAAGCCCAAGGGCTCTAGTGTATGTCACCAGAGCATCTGTGAGGCGTCAGAGAGAGGTTAAACTGCCCATGCTCTAACCAGCTGACCACCGTAACACATAAGTCACCGTGCTGTCATGGTAGTTAGCTTCTCTCACACACAAAATAAGATGAAATGGAAAAATAAAAGTAATAAACTAAAGTGAGAAAAAATAATAAAGTTCACCGAAACAAGAGAAAGAGCATACTTACTGCCCTCCACAACACTGTCAGGAAGAGGTTTACCTTTCAGTATAGAGTCTGCTCATCCAAAAGGCAGAAGAGTATGAAAAACAGACCAAAACAGAGAGGACAGGATCAGAACCGTTAGAATCCACCGCAAGGAAAAGAGATAAGAAGAAGAAAACAGACCAAAATATGTGAGGGCTTATTCATTTTAGAACCATAGAAAGTGCAGCGGTATTGCCACTTCAGTACAGTTCAGTTCACTACAGTACCAGATGTTTCTTCTTTTTATTTGAAATAGGCTTAAATTTGTCTGACTTTCATATTTCCTTCTAACATAAAAGAGCTTTCATAGCCTAGTGATGTGATTGTCAGAAGTGTGCCTGTCTCCACATGTAGCCTTAACGGAAGGCTAATGCACGTATTGTTGGAACCTTTGACTTTCAGGCTCATTACTAGCTCAATGAATTAGCACTGCTGTGTTAGCACAGGGTGGGCATCACGGAAGATAAAGCCGCCCGACTGCGAGGGGTCAAATCATTTATATTTACCATATAAAAAAGTACAAACTGTTCTGCAAAACGTTTGGCAAGTGCCTAGTGCAGCATCTTATGGTGACGTGAAGAGAAGTGGTTTAAAAGCAAAATGTCTGTCGGCGTACACATGCATAACACCTGAGCAGAATAAGCATTTCTCCTCTGACTTCCACGAGATGTCATTAAAATGGAACTAATAGAAGCAGCAGTGGCATAGCTTCTTCACTCAAGCCCCACTTACTACACACTACCCAACTCTTAGTACTGAGACGCTTTTCCTGTGTACGAGGATGTGAGAAGACACAGAGGTGTCGTCACGGAACACAGCCGCCATCCCACCTCTGTCTCTGGCCTTGTCACTGAGGAGCACCTCCACCTCCCTGTACTCCTTCAGGGCCTCTAGGAGGATGTTGCCCTCCTTGTGGAACAGAAAGAGGAGCGGCAACATCACGTCGTCCGTGCTCCGGCCGTCCCCAGCCATTTGAAACAGGGGAGCAGTGTCGCTGCTGCTTCCCTCGTTGTCATCTGGCAAGAGGAGAAGAGAGGTTTTTCAGAGGCTCCCTGGCCTTACAGACGGCCGCGTGTAATCGGTTTACAGACGTTGCACCGGCTCCCATCTAGCATACAATGTGTAGGAAGCCAGTAATGCATTTATCTAGGCCTAATCTTGTTGTTATATTGATATCCTGCGTTTGGGGTATCATTAACGGGCTTGTCCTCACCGATGACGATTCCTCCAACGGCACCAGCCTTCTGTACATTTCTGGCCTTCTCTGCGAACATACACTGGCCTCTCTGGAGCAGGGCGATGCGACCCTGGACATACTCTGCATTGCTCAGCTCAGCACAGCCGCTGTAGGGCTCGGCCACAGTCACAAAACCTCGCACCTGTACAGGGGAGGCAGAGCAGAGGGCGCAGTTTAACTCCAACTAGAAGGAACTGGGGGAAAACCCTGAATCTTACAGTAGAATCACACCAATACCACACCTGCCAACACTCTTAACTCTTTTCCCCACTGCTCTCACGATTGGTCATTTCTCCTGTTAAACTCGATTTCACAGTGATACAAATGAAATGGGCGTTTCACAGTTTCTGTGTGGGATGCTTGTTGTGTTACCTGGCAATAAAACTACCCTGCCTGACATGAGTCACTCACCACTGTTCCGCTTGCCACTAAAAATGAAAAATGGATGAAACTGCTTCAAAGAAAAAGAAATGCACTTCAAACTCCTCTTTTTATAACCGCTAGCCACATCAGCAAACCTTGCCTTTTGTAGGAGATGTCGAATCGACTAGTGTAGAGCACGGTCGGGGAAAAAAAACATGCTAACTATGCTAAATACAGACAAGCTGTGGAGGCACAGAGGACACTTTTAAACAGGCATACAAAGTGTTTGCACTTGATATTGACTGTGATAATGTGAAATTTAACATGTTGACATTGGAACCCTTTTAGTACATTTGAAATACAATAACATGGAAAATGCTTTCCACAGCCTAAAGTTGGCAGGGATGCAACACTCATTTTCCATTCTATAATTCCATCATTACCGTTAGTTAAAACATAGTGTGGCTTCACTTAAAGAAAATACTTAAAAGGGTAGGTCAGTGCCTGACTTAGGGAAAAACAAACAACTGACTCATATAAAATGTGGCAGCTTGGCGTACTATAAAACCTGCTTACCCCCGTGGCGCTCTTGGAGAGGTCCGTGCCAAACTGCGCCGGGCCAGCGGTGAGTACCACTCTGCCAAAAAACGGGTGTGACACGATCTGGATGGCCCGTGGAGGAAGCTGCTCTTTCTGCTGCTGGCTGGACAGCTCCATCATCTCCTGCATGAAACGCATGCCGTCTTCTGCCGCCACCGCACTCACCGCCTGGCCATGGTTGAGAGGTGGAGGAGACACAGACCAGATACAGTGACTCAAGCACAGGGAACAATGAGAGTTTGAAGAGCTGGACAAACCAGACCCAGAGAGTCAACATCCTCTCTCCAAGTGTTTGCTCCAACCATACACTGTTACAGCTCTTCCAGCAGCCAGAACAGGGAACTCACTAGTGCCATCTGCTGGCTGCTGGCCCATACCATACGGAACCAAGTTATTGTTGTTGTTGTTGTTGTGTGTTACTTGGCTATACCTGGGTGGCGTGCTGCACCAGCTGCACCCTGCCATCCTTCAGGTGGATCAAGCTCACGCCCATTCTCCGCAGCAGCTCCAGATGTTCTGGGTTGTTTGCCATGAAATCCTGGGCCCTCAGGGGAGGACTGCCCATGCCGGGCTCCCTGTAGGCATGGAGAGACGACAGGTGGGGGGAGATTCAGCGAGCGGAGACGCATTTGAAGAAAACAGCTAGAGCACTAGCAATGGGACTCATACAGAATGTGACTGGAACGGCAGAAAGGTGTTTCAGACTAGACACACACACACACACACACACACACACGCACACGCACACGGTGTCTCACATCTGCTGAGCAGGATGACGACTTGGTGTGCGGTTTACACGTTCTTAGGCCTGGGTCGCTGTGTTTCTACGTACCGATAAGGAGCAGGGCGGGGACAGCTCTTGTCCACCGCGCTGCGGATGGGTTCTCGCAGGTTCCGCGGGTAGGCAGGGTCGGGGAACAGCAAGCGGGTGTTGGGACAGGTCCAGTCAAAGTTAGAGTCATCCATCTCTTCCTCTGACTAAGGGATAAGAGGAAAGCAAGGGTATTGTCAGTTAGTGAGTCATTCTGAATGGAAGGTACCCTGCTAGAGGGGACGGTGTGCATTTCTGTATATCCGTAATGTTGTTTAGTCACATTTACATTCCTAACCGTTGCGTTCATCTGAGCAGCGTGTGGGGCCATAGAGAGAGACAAGGGCAGTAGGTGAGCCTCTGTCGTAAAGATGTAGTCCTCCACATCAAATAAAAGATCTTCGGAATCCGCAAACAGGAGGAACAAGTACTTAAACATCTCCGCCAGGAAGAATGAGTCCATTCTGGAGGAAATACAGGACAGGCGTATAGTTGATGGGCAACAAAAGTAACACTGAAACCTTTGATTTGTCCAACAACCGCTCACACAATACAGCCAAAACAAATTAAACGATTCTGAGAAGGTATTACACCTTTCAACACCTGCCATGTCCTGTACCCTGATACTGTAGCTACTAGCTTCACCGTTAAATAGCATTCATTCAAATGTGCTCTTCAATAGCTGTGTCTATCTGGCTGTTCTTACCGGTCCTCGTGGCTGCCCGTTCGTACATCCTTCATGGCAGCAAAGCCGCAGGGGACACGTGCAAAGCGATTGAGGTTGTCCAGAACTGTGCGACCTACCTCCAGGTAATAAGGGTCACCTGTAGCCTGGTGTACAAGCAGTGCTTATAGTTAAGGGACAACTACAGCAGACCATATATTACAGACCACAGATAGACAAGGCCTGAACAACAACAATAATAATAATAATAATAATAATAATAATAATAATAAACCTTGTTTGTGCATGTCATATTACTCAGTCATGTATATCATAACATACCTTCTGTGTCCTATAAACTACTGCAATGAGAAGACTGCATTAGGTAATGTATCACAAATAAATTACCTTGTAGAGGAAATAGGTGCTTTCTGCAAACTCCGGCCTCAGGGGGTGTTGGGCCCAGTGTACCCTGAAATCAGTTGTGAAAGCCTAGAAGTGTACAGAAAATGCAGAGGGTTATTATTCCACACCACGTCTTATAATTGAACACGATGAACCGAATTAACCTAACACATAGAACCTATAATGCAGGTGAGAAGCATGGCATGTAAGCCAAAACACTTCCCAAATGGCTTTGTTGCAAGTAACATATTGAGGCGTGAGCGTCCAAACTCATTCACCGTGGCATTGAGTGTTACAGCCTCGGGCGTGTCAAGACAGCTGGCAAAGGACTCTTGACAAAGAGACAGCTTACCTCAGGGAGGAAGTTGTGTTTCTTGGTAACCTGATAAAGCATCTCATGGGTCTCAATTGCAGGGCGGATATCTCCCTTCAACACCTAGAGCAAGGATGGCACACATATTTGCCTTAAAAAGCTATACATAAAAGGCCTGAAACTAAGGGACGGTAACAATTCATAAGCCATTTCTGTAGTTTAGGATTTATATAACATGCCATAATTGTAAAACTATATTAAGGGCTTACTCACACTAAACCCCACTCCCCCGCTAGCCTGCACTCACACTGCAGTTAACATTCAGGGCCAGGGCACGCTTACTTCAAAACATTAGGTTGGCTAACAATTTTGGTGTCAGGACAATTATTTTGTCCACATAATCGTTCCACTGGAATATGTCCTTGATGTCCGACGAGCTACCAGCATCCAGTACCTTCGGATACTGAGCACGCAGTTTTTTCCGTTTTTGCCCACACTGCTCACGTGGTTCATTGATACCCACAAGTAAGTAAAAACTTCTGGAGCGGAGCGATCACACTAGTCAAATGGACCGCACTTTGGGGTCAAACGAGCTCAGGCACGGTTACACTGGGCCAAGTGTGAGTACGCCTTAAGTGTATAGTGATAGTGAACCTATTGTAACAATATACAATGGCTTCAGGAAGTATTCAGCTCCCTTCAGCTCACAGCACCTTGGAAAACCGTCCGTGTACCCACGCAATTTCAAGAATGGTTGTCAACTTAATTCCTATTCTTAAGGTATTTTCTATTAGGCTGTTTTTTTAGGTTGTTTCTCAACCAAGGATTGTCATAAAATACACAATGTATGGTAGTCATAACTGAGTAATGTCAGTCTATAACAAGCAATGTTAAAATTAAGTTCAGCAGTATGCAGCTAGCTATGCCACATGATGCTCATATCTTGACCTGCAGTCCAGGAAAGAAGGCGAGAAGCGAGTCCATCCAGGTTCGAGCAGGAAGCAGAGGTTTATGGATGTGGACATCCAGCAGCAGAGGAGGCTGGCTAATATACTTCATTATAGATGCATAGTGCTGCATACAGCGAGTAAAACAAAAACAATGTTACACAGTGGCCATATGGTGCAAGTTGGGATATACAGAGTTTATAAGACATAGAATACTGTAGTAAGTATATTGTGTACTAGGAAAATGTCATATAAAATGCAGATGACATGAAAGAGCTTTAAACAGAACAACAAAAGGATAGGATGTACAAATAAAGCAGCCGTGTACAAGGCCAGGTGCGTATGTAGAACTAGAGAGTATTCGCTCACAATATTGAAGCGCTGCAGAAAGAGGTCATCTCCCAAGAGGACGTAAGCTTTTAGTAGGTATTCGTAGTAAGAGTCAATCCCTGCTCCGACGCCACTGTCTGGGTGAGACGCAAAAACACGTCTCAGAAGAACGCAACAGTAGAACAATGGGAAGAAACATATTCTCGCTCAGGATAGTCACTTTGGAAATGTGTTTGTTTGCGTTCACAATATTGTTGTGACAAATATTTACGTGTCTCTAACACACAGACACACTTTAGGACAGAGAATGACATATAGCTCCATGGCTCATTCTTGGGGCTATGGGTCCGAATGGCTTGAGAAAGGTTGCCCTAGCACTCTCTTCTCTCACCCTCCCCACGGTCTCTACCCCCTCCATCCCCCAGCCCACCTCACCTCTGCGGACCCACTCGCCAGAGTGGATGTTGATGGTGGTTCCCACCAGGTTGCTGTTCCTTTGCCTCTTCTCCCACAGGAAGTCCAGGGCCCTCCGTGCGTGAGCCTGCAGGTGCGTGCATGTGTGTGTGTGTGATTGCATGTGTGAGGGTGAGTCACTGACCAGCCAATCAATACAGTCAAACTGATGCTATGAAATAACGTCCTGGGTTCTCACATTATCTATCAACTAGGGGAAACGTACCGTTTCCTCAAACAAAAGCCTTACATGGGTTAATCATTCAGTACAGGAATACTAGCACTGACACGGTCTAGAATGGTCAGTCATGACAATATTCACCCAAATATTTAAATGTCTGCTTAAACCTTAACTTGATTCAAAAGCGTTGCATCATGGCTCATGGCTGCATTAATGGATAATACACGTCTCCATTGGAAAAGAGATTTAAATCTCAAGAGACTTCCTGGTTTAATAATTATTTAAATGTTTACCTCAAAGATAGGGTCTCCAGTGAAGCGACTTAACGCAGCAAACTCCAGAATAATGGTTCCTGCACATGCAGTGCAGGTGTCCGTTTCTGTGCCCGTCCTGGTCGCAGGACCCCTGACACCGTACTTCAAATTCACCTGAACATCAAATACATTCAAAGCCTGTTTTTAGACTCCGGTATTGCTGGAACATTAAAGGGTTAATGCATAAAATGAGTCAACCAGAAAGGGTTGCTTCTGAAAGCTGTGACAGCTGCAAGCAGATAACTGACCCAGGATATGTTATTATGCTTCATGATCTGAGAGTGATGTGGCCCACTTGCTATGGGCATTCTCTTACCAAATACGTGTGCATGTCTAGTACAGCATGCGCTTCACTGTGCATTGTTACGTGTTAGTTTAACTGCGCCTCATAGACACACTGTACAATGTGTAATGTGGCGTACCCTGGGGTAAGGCAAGCCGCTGCTGGTGTTAAAGGCAGGCAGCAGTCGGAGGCCCAGATCTCTGGCCATATGCAGGAGCTCATCCTGGTACCAGAGCATGTGATGTCCACCCTCCTTCAGCATTATTGCCATGGAATGTCCTCCCAGCAGACCCCTGAAGACACACAGATAGTAAAGGATCTATTACAAGTATCAGACGGAGCAAGGCTAGGCATCTTGGACAAGGATGCTCACAGGTTGGTCAACGCCGGGGTACGAACCTATTACCTCCTAGCTGGGAGTTAAACACCCAGACCACTAGGTTATCCTGAAATTCATCACCAATTTGATCACCGAACTACTGAAAGATTTGTGAAAACAAAATAACTAAAGCATGTTTACATTCTTGGTAGGTTGATAGACCATTCTCACCCCAAGACACGAATGTTGGTTTCGAACACTGATACCACAATGTCATTGTCAAGCCGTACATCTGATAGGACCCTCCTTACAGCATCCTCAAACTCTGTTGTCTTGTTCAGAAGCTGAGAGAAGGAGAACATGTGTGCAAGCATGCAAATTAGACTGAAGCATCTAGAAGAATAAAAAAAGAGCAACTAAACTCCTCATTCTAGTGCACCCAGCAACTGTAGGAGGCAACCAGAAACAGCATAAACAAGGCAGTTTAGACTTGCTTTGCACGGCCCCCTACTGCTAGAGCCCCTCCCCCACTGACACAAGAGGGTTAGGGGTTGACCGCCTAGACAGTATTTCTTAACGCCACAATCACAATCATTATGTACAGTAACACTATGTATTTATTGTAACTTATTTCAAATGAGCTAATGCCACATTTAAATAGCAAAAAACTGTTGTTTAACCAGTAGTTAAAAAGAGAGTTTAGTCACATTTTAACAACTTTAATTTTGTACATCTCAACTAAATCATCAGACCAAAGTACAACAACTAAAAAAGTGTTAAACTTTACTAGGGGAAGAGGTCTGCAGACTGCTTTTAAAAAGCACTATGGTAGTTTGGCAGAAGCAATAGTTCCGGGAGAAAAGAAATACATTTCCCATGAGCCCAATTTCCTTGTCATAATAAGCTACCTGGGATAACTGGTGAGCAGTGTGTTTGTATAGAAGAAAAAAGGTTGAAAGACGTAGTGATAGTTCAGTAGGAACATCAGCCATTTTGAAAGATGCGTAGCAATGAAATAGTAAGCTATAAAAATATTCTGTCTAAATGCTGTAAATCATTTCATCAGATTTTGCAACAAATCTGAAACGATGGCAAACATTGTGAATAGCAATATTGAGATTTATCGGCTTCATTCTCTTATGTCAGATATGTATGATGCATCACAACAACATGGACAATAACAGTACTCAATTCCAATATTTTACTTACAACTACTGTGTATTTTTCCACATGCAGGCTACACTAGGTATGCACACAACTATGATCACATTCTGAAATTACTTAAAATAAATAATAATAATAAATAATCATAAATAATAAATGCCAATAAGAATACATGATGTACTTACCACTAGAGTGTCCAGTGTGTCTATGAGAGTAAGAGAGAACCTACAACAATAAAAAAAAAGCATTCACTATACCAGACGTTCACTGCTTTCTTTAGATTTGTGTTCCTCACATGTCCTCAAAGACAGCCACATGGTAGACAGGTGCTACTCACTTGCCCAGTGCGTCATCCACGTCTCCTCTGCTGGGTTCAAGCCCACGTACCCTTCCCCTGCACGTAAGAGGCATCAGCTCATCTGCTGGGTATGCATGGTCCTAGGCCACACACATACACACAACAAAAAATATACTATTTCACACAATGCGCCTGTGATTTTTATTCGCTTTGTCTTCCAAATAGAATCATGCAGAGTACAAATATAAATATTTGCAGCTACTATTTTTAAATTATTTGTGTAAAAGGTGATGATGGAGTAAGACTCACCATGTAATTCTGGTAAGCATGGTCAAACATTTCAACCACTTGGTTCCTTTCAAATGGTAAAACATAGACAAAAAAAATCACATTTTAGTTTATATTTGCTTTTGTTTCTTGGTCTCACAACAAACAATTCTGATTCGATTCCGATTCTCATTTAACTTAACTCACCTCAGACGGTTTTTTTCCTCCCGAGACATTGAATGTACATGACTGCACTGTATTCCCAAAAGCAGTGAGAGCAACAATATGGGTGGCATTGTTGCAGGTGAGCAACGGCGCAGGGAAATAACTTAAGCGGTTTGTCAGTCAATGAGTGCCCAACTATCCATTTCCACTACTCTAGCCAACACTAACAAGGAGAAAAATCAAAAGGAGGTACCAATTGGCCTATGCTTAGAAATAACATTATTCATACAAGCCTGCATATCGGTGCCTAACTTATGGTTTTCGATGTACGCGCAGATTGGATAACATATAGACATGTACATAATGTGCAAATATCCAAATTCGGTTGGAGAAATATGCAAACCTAAAAATGTATTAGCTTCCTCTGGGTCCTTTGGGGGCAGGCTTGCTTGTCGCACCTGTTTACTTTGCTACCTGTCACCCGGACCTACTGTCTAGATAACTGACACGTTGGCAAACTAAATAGCACACATATAGGAAACGAGATACATGTCATTAACGGCATTTCAAAGATATAATTGAGAATCATAGAGTCAAAACGTCCTCTCCAGTTTGTTTGGAATCAGAATTATATAGTCTACCATCTGTACCATTATAATACCCATTTAATGATCAATCCAACTAAAAACCACATCTTTCTTCTTCGTGCTAGGTTTTCCTGGTGTGACTTCATGCGTCAGACGTGGAGATGAGATAACATTCCGTTCAAAAAATGTCCTCCGTTGACAGATCTTCGTATTTCTTATGAACGCCAAGCTAGCACTTGGGAAGACCAAGCTAGTTAGCAGCTACCGCACCGTACTGTGAACTGGTGGCAAGGTCCTACTGTAAATGTCCATGATACCGGTTCAAGAGAGTGCGACAGCAAAACGTTTCCATTTATGCAAAGGAAAACTCGTCCACAGTATCAGTATATTGTCTTTCGTTTAATGTGGAGAACTAATTTGTCCACCTTGTGTGAGTTGACGTTTAAAGATATTCGTAGCTTCATGCATATGCTGATGATGCTCCTGAGAGAACGTCAACATTCAACAACATCCGCATCCGGTGTTGTGCTGAAATTGTTCAGGCAGCAGTGAAATATGTGGAGCATAACCATACGGTACATGTGTAATCTAGCAGCCGAAACACATTCGGCACAACACCAATACGTTTCCGGTACCGCCTACCCTCCTGCATTAAACTAACACTGTTTGGAGAGATGTAAATACAAAACATAAAAAATAAAGTTGAATTAAAATAAAATAAAATAAAATAAAAAGCACGCTTCATATTCAGTGCCCGCGTATAATCTAAAATTCTTCACAATTTTTTTTACATGTATTTCGTCGTCGTGTAAGACTTCATTTCCCATGTAGATTTGTCCAGTCAGTTGACAAGCTCACATGACATGCAGGTTGTCCATACAGTTCCACCAGAGTTGAATAAAACACGCAGTCCCAAAAAGCATGATTTACTAGCTCAAGAACAACTTGATGTCAACACTCCATTAAGACACAAGCCGTCTTACTTCCAGGTACTAACTATGACCCACCGCGAGTCTTTCGCTGTAGAGTCAGAGTTTATATGTATATATTTTTTACAAATACAATATGCTATACACATCTGATTAACACCAAAAGGCTACTAAAGGGTTATTCTAGGGATGATTTGTTTGATATAATGTAGCCTATACCCCATATAGGCTTTTTAAGAACTGTAACTCGAGCAAAATCACAGAAATGCATTCTAACCTATCACTAAGGTGTGTACCTCATCTTCCAAACTTATCTCTATTCAGTCATGGCTTCTGCTCTTGGTAAAAAGCTGACAGGGCTGGTTGCTGCAACCTTTACTCCGTTTACTCCAGAAGGGTAAGTGTGAGAGCTAATTGAAAATCAAGAGATAGTCGTGCAGAATAATGCTTAGTCTAATTATTCTGGGGTCTAGGAGTTTAAACTCTATACAATAAACGAAAGCCACATAACACCTTTTATTATTGGGAAAATGCATTTGCATCGTTCATTTAACCGGGTTAATGGCCTGATAAAGAGCCTAATGATCTGTTACCCATTATAGTAATATTTTATTATTCCGTAGGCATACAGCACATCTGAGACCATCACCAAATACATTTTACATCTATTTTTATTTATTTTTAACATGAATTATTCCAGCACTAACGTGCTATCTACAAGTTAAAATAACAAATGTCTCTTTTATCTTTATTTATTTATTTATTTATTTATTTATTTATTTACAGTGAAATAAACCTAGCAGTGATTGAACCATACATTGACTACTTGGTAAAAAAACAACATGTAAATAACATATTTGGTAAGTTTACATATTCATTTAATCATAATTTATGATGTAGCCTAACCCGATTAGCATACCTTATATTTACTGTTTGTCTCTGTTAATAGTTTCAGTTACATGTACAGTAAGCATACAGTATCTGCAAGTAGGTCATTCATATTATTGTTAAATGAGCATGCTCATAAGATACTGTATTCAAATTACTCCCTAACTTTGGTTGCTACAGTAATTGTTGCAGCTGGAATAATGTAATTATGTATGGCTTCTTAATTAATGCTTGGGTTAACTTTCTCCTTTATGCAATGTGATGGAATTGTCTATTGTCTGTCTGTGTTCTATATTGACAAGATTACAATGGAACTCGTTTTAATGCAGAGCGTTTTGTGCTGCTTTCCTTTAAACAGTGAATGGCACCACTGGAGAGAGTATTTCTCTCACTGTGGGTGAGAGAAAAGCCCTAGTGGAGGAGTGGTGTAAGAAAGCCAGGGGCAAGTAAGTACGCTACATGGACATGTGTTAAATTAACCAACATGTATTTTATACAGTACTTGGACATATTTGCATGTTTCCACAGAATTGGAAATGTAATTGTGCATGTTGGCTGCATGAGTTTAAAAGATTCCCAAGAGTTGGTGAGTTATGTTTATAAATCACGTTAATTACAGAAGCTGAGTAGAGCTGTGTTTTTGCATATAGTAAGTAAAATATTCCCAGATTTAGGTTTTATATTAAAACTGTATTAAACAATTTCAGAAGCTCACGTTATTGCTGTTAAACAAATATCCATATTTTGCTTTATTTTTATTGTGTTTTCAGGCTCGCCATGCTGCAGAAGTAGGGGCTGATGGGATAGCAGTAATTTCCCCATCATTCTTCAAGCCTTGCTCTGTAGGTGTGTGATTAGCACTTTCTGTCAACATATTTATATATTGTTATAAAAGCATGGGCCCACCACTCGTGGGAGGAACCGTGGGGGTCGGGTGCGCTGCCACATGGGTGGCAGTGAAAGTCAGGGGCCT